>JAVQJZ010181648.1:0-22671 GCA_036025355.1 Leiopotherapon unicolor | reverse complement strand
TAACGTGTAGTCAGATAAAATGTGAGTAGAATCATGTTCCTGCTGAGGTAAGGATGATGGGTTGCATCATATTCTTTAAAGTTCTTTGCACTGCAGATATAGAGAAACCTGAACAAGTTATCTTCTGCGTCTGTGTTTTATATGTTGGATTACTCATTTAATTTGCTAATCCAAACGGTTACTAATGAGAACGCTGTCCGGGAGATTATTCTGTCCTCTGAAAGCCTGTCCATGATAGCAGCGGGCCTAGAGGGCAACGGCATAGCTGTGCATTGCTGTGGCATTCAGTGCATTGCGATTCACCATTGGCCCCCTGGGTAATGAAAGGCCTAATAAATGAATCCATCAGAGTGTCTGTGTGTTGCTCTCTGTGTGTATCTGGGATGCAGTCAGGCCCAGACGTGCCCAGTCTCCGGGCACACAGAGGAAAGGGATGCCATTGCTGGCAGGCCTGATGAATGGGTGGCACGCCGCGCCGTGACAAAGACGAATGTGACAGCCCCCGTCCCGCAAAAGGGGGGCGGTGCTCAACCAGCGAGGGGAGATCACGTGACGCTGACCGCCTCCCCCCCTTCCTAGTTACGTCCCCTACTGGCCGAGCCCAAGGTGGTGGAAGATCCATAGGGGAAAAGGAGGAGATAGACGAATATCAGATCATCCCATTGAGTGACTGCCTCCCTCCTCCTCATAGTCTTCCCATCAAGGAGCACATAAAGCAGTACAACAGAGAAAGTCTTGGATGGTGGAGGGGTGGTAGAGGGAGCGGGGGGTGGGTACAGTATTTATTTTCTGCGAAGTAAATGATGGGTTATAACAAACAGTTCTTTAAACTGAGCGCAGTATTTAATAAAGGCACTCGACAAAATAACAGGCTTAAACAAACACAGAGGAATTCATCAATAGATCTTCTTCGACCAGAATTGATGCGGTAATCTGTGTGAGATGGTAAATAGTGGAAGGCCCGAAGCTCTATTTGGTTTTCAGCATTATTAGAGGTGGGAGGAAATTAAAGACTGCAGATCAATAGCAATATTTGTTTTATATTACACAGGTGTCCTTTGATTGTCTGCATGAGTGAGCGACTGGAGTCTGATTTTGGTGACTGTCTCTATCAGATAACTACATACTATGGTCTATTAGGCGGATCACTTACACTTAAGATGAAGATGCTCTTGTACTTGTCCAAGTGTCTGTCAGTAATCACTCCTGTTACAGGGCAGCTTATTATCATCAGTGTTGAAAGTGGAGAGGGGTCTTTTGTTATAAAAAAAAAAAAAAAACAGCACTCCATTTTAATTTTAATGATTAAGATAATCCGCCGTTCCAGTCAGGTACAACTGTACATCGGATAGTTTGAGCTATTATCCCAGCGCGTCAGTCAAGCTGGAATTATGTTGCAGCGTAGCTGAAAAAGAAATACCCTCCTTCTTGACCTCACTTCCAAACTCCTCAATAGAAAGAGTCATCTTCTCTGTGGCGAGGAGGGGAGGCGGGGGTCGGTTAACTATCCCCTCTAAGATGGGCCTTCGGTGAGAGGGAGAGAGGCACGGAGGGGTAAGTCAATGGGAAACTGAGATGATTAAGAGGCTTTCACTGTTAACAGAAAAGCGAGGATTGGTTTCTATTGCACCCTCTTCTTTTCATGGCCTGGTCTAGTGGACAGGCTGGTGCTGTCATCTGAACAGAGCCAAGACTTGCCTATTAATAGACTATTGAGTGCTATTGATCCTTGCCTCGTGTGACACATAAGATACAATGAGCCATAGATCCCAGTAAAGAGCCATGTCTTTCTTTTCACTTTACCACAATTGCATATGATTATAGGAGTCTGAAGATCAGTCAGAGAGGCCCATCTCCCCGTAACGATGACCAGAAGTGCGATGGTGCCTTGAGTAAAAGCCGACTGCAATTTGGAAACTTTTGTCATAAACACAAAAGCTAAAAACGGCCACAATGGAAACTTGGCTTTGCCTAGGCTGAATACTGGCCCTATGTAATTTGATGGATAGGTTTTTGTGTAAACTACCCAAACATGGATATGTTTCAGAAAGTGAAGATGCTCTCTCTTTGCATCCAAGGTGAGAATAACTCCAAAAGGCTGCTATACAATTACGGATAAATTAGAGGGATAATGACGAGAGGGAATGGTGGTTATATCAATAACCTCTCTAATGGTCAATTCCAGAATGCTGTCTGCTGTGTGCTAGATTTAGTGTAATGGATAAGGTGCCTGTTTAGCAGAGGCTTACTTGTCACCAAACGAGGGAACAAACCTCAAATAGCCAAATTAAAAACTGAATAATAGATGAGGGATGCCAGAATGAGAGAGAGGAGAGGAGACAGTTGTAATTTCTGCTCTTGAAAAAAAAAAAGAAGCCTTGGCATGTAATTGTCGAGAATTTATAAGGGCACAGGAGATAAATAGAGACAAGAGGAGATACACATCCAACTGTGAGAATCACCTTTACTGAAAGACACTTAATAGTGATGGTTATAACTGGTGAAAGTCTACAAAATCTTCAAAACATTGTAAATGCTGCCGTTATTAAGGTTGACTGCCGCTTTGTGTAAAAGAGGGCCTGTCTTTCACAGGGTTTTTATCCTCTCCACAGAAAACAGCAGCAGCAGCAGCAGCAGCCTTGAAATGATAAGAAGTTTTGAATTATGCTGGAGCGGCACAGAGGAAGTTTATTTTGGCAGCAAATTGCGTCAGAGTGTTATTGAATGCTTAACAAGAGGTGCATGTTGTGTGCAGTCTATGAAGCGTTATTCTCAATCTGCATATGAGAGGGTTGTCTGAGGAGTGTCCGTCTATGAGATGTGTTCAGTACCACCACCCACTTCCCAGAAGGCTGTGCCTGAGCGAGGTTCTGACCCCCGTCATGTGTTCAAAGCCACTCGCACTGCCTTCGGAGAGGGCTGAAACCTTGTTAGAGGTTCGTAAAATGTAATAACTGTGAGTGAGACATTTTTTTTCCCTAATAAATTTTAAAATAGTTGTATCTGGGGTTCGCACAAAGGAACAACTAGTTTACTAACAATAGCATTATGGGTAATGAGGGTGAAATTGGTTCACACGGCAGAATATTATAAGCCCCAGTTATTGTCATCTGGAGGATTCAGCTTCTGCAGACTTGCTAATAACAGGAGTCTGACTCATTGTGTGTTTTTAGCTTGCTGGGTTTCCACTGGGCTTGTGTTTTTTTTCCCTTTCTCTCCTTTTTTTTTTATATGCACCTGTGAGAAAAAAAGGACTTCCCTGCTTGGCAGCTGGTGATGCAATCCGATATGAGTGGGGGGTTATGTGATCACAGAATAGCCTCTCTGGTGAAGAGGTGAAGCTATTACTGCACCGTTGAGTGCAGGTCATTTGCCACAGCCACCTGGCCCTCTGATCGCTGCTTGGAAAGGGCTGGAGTAGCTGGACTGGTCTCTTCCCCCCCAATGTTATCCTGTGTGTTCCTGCAAAGAAGTCCATCTTAACAAACAACTTAAATCTCAAAGATTGTCAGATGAAAAAAAAACATTTTTAATAGAAAGGTTTCAGTCTTCACAGAGGTAGAACAAGGATATACACAGAGAGAAAGCACTTTAAATGTACAGCTGTAAAAAAAAAAAAAAGATTCTCATTTAATCTTATTTGAGAATTTTGTTTAACTGTTTTTTCCCAAATAACTCTTTGACATATTAAGATAGATGTTTCATTAATATGTTTTCTGTATTATTAGTATTTTCTGTTCCTTATTAGATGGCCATTGCTCTAAGATGACATAAAATCCAACAGTGGTCACAGACTGGGGACATAGCAACTCATAGCCAGTGTATTTACAGTAACACCTGTAAGGTGGATATTTTTGAAGCGTAGGTGAGTTAGTCCAGTGCCTAATTGTTTTTCTGTCCAGCAAGGTGACACTGTGCAATGATGAATCATGACTGTTCTTCATGGAGTTTCTACTTGCTGTTCTTTTTTCAGCATGCACTAGCCTGCATGGATATTGCATAACTTTCTACAATGCATCACAGTATTTCACAGAGTACACATTGTAGGCTGAAGTGGGAAAGAGATGGTGTGTAAGATATAATTCAGAGACGAATTTGCTTTCATCCCCATGTAAAATTTATTCCATTGCATTTGTATGGCACATAGATCCAAGTAGTTGTTTTTATACACTTATTCTCCATAGCATGTTAACATCATGTCATGCCAAATGGAGCACTGTCTCATCAAAGTTTCAGCACTGTTTGGAGAGCCTTAGAGGAAAGGTTTGTAATGGAGAGACATTGAGAAAGGGATTCCGACAGCATGTTGGTGAAGAAGGCCTGCTGGCTTGCCAGCTCACACACACAGATGGACGGTGTGTCAAGGGAATCTCACACACCGATCAGAGGCACCCCTCCCGGCCAGCAGTGGGAGGAAATGGGACTGAACGAGAGGAGGAAGAGCGGGAGAAGGAGTTAATCACCACACTAATGCTGCACTTCATCATCGTTTCCTGAGCCCGCCTGCTCACCCTAACTGCCAGTTCTTGACTGTCTACATAGCACCCCCTTCTCCTAGTTTTAGCTGCGGCACTGTTGACTAGCCTGCAATGGACTCATCTCTCGGTTAGACTGGAACTGGAACTCAAGTGGCACAACATGTTTATGGAAGAGACTCACAAAGCACCATATAAAAGTTGTTGATCCTTGAAGGTGATTCAAGTGGCTGCCGATAGGGAGAGGATTTGGACTGACCTTGGCTGTCGTGCATCAGATATGTATGCGGGGCAAAGTGCTTTTTGTGCTTTTTCATGCATGCCTATTTGACACCGGTCCTTTGAGGAGGACTATTTATTTTTGCAAAAGCCCACATGTGGTGTGCTGACCCTGTGCTATGTTTGCACACAGCTTGTGTGACGAGTGCGTGTGCTAGTATATTCTTTGCGCGTGTACTTAGTTCTTAAGTGCATGTGTGCGGAAGTGCATGTGGGATGCATGCCGCGAACAAAGATGGATCTGAGGCCGACGGTGAAGGTGAGTGAGTCTAAGCAGGCTCCTCCCTCGGGCTCTTGTTCCACAGACAGTTACAAACAGGATCTTAGGAAGTGCTGTGCTGTGCTGCCGTGCATGGCCAACCGTCAGCCTGGCCTCAAAAATATGAGCCCATGTGCGACGCGCATAACTCATAGCCTTGCTGCCACACCCGCCCCACTGGCCTGGCAGGCACTCCCTCAGACCATAACAGCTACCACAGCCTCTTAAACCCATTTTAGTCTCCTGGATTAAATACTGTAAGGTGCCATTCATACCCAGGCTGGTGCACAAACCCTGCCTCTCTATCTCTGACAAATGCACCGGCTCACACAAAGTATACCCCTGTTGAGATCTTTGCACAATGCATGCAAAGCTAATGCCAGCTTTATGGCTTTTATGTTGCATTTGAATAGCCGAAATGTTTGCCAGTACCTCCACAATTTGTGAAAAATAGCTATCGGAGAAAATAACCTGACACAGGGTCTTTTACACAAAGTTTTTGACACACTCATAACCTCTATGGCTTCTAGCTATTCTGATGATGTCTCACATAGGCTCCATTGAAAATGAGTTCCCTATTGTTTTCTTGTTTTCCAGGCACATCAGGTTACTTTACTGATATTGTCCCAGCTGCTAATTCCGTGCATTGCGTATATGCAAAAGGGGTGACAGTGTGCTTTTTAGATTTCACCTCAAGGGCTCTACAAGCTACAAAGAGTGTTTTTTAGGATGGGACCGTACAGTCTCAGGCGTTAGCACAGCGGCGGCGTTGTATGGTGTGATGGCGTGGTGTGTGTGTGTGACTGTCAGTGATAGAGTGACAGCCACATGACAGGGCTGCGCTGTGATCACAGCTCTGTTGAGGAGACACCGATGGCAGTACTTGACTGGATGCCCATCAGTTTGTCTATCCGCCTGCCTCTCTGGTCATGCTGTAGGTACACATACACAAGACACACTGAAATGTACCTGGCTCAGTGCTTAATGGGTGCCTGTCTGTCATACACGTATGCCCACATGCACACAGTCAACAAACCGGTGGTGGAGACGCCACGGTGCAGTGATTTCAGCTTTGGTTCCACATCACCTCCTGCTAATGGTGGTAATTAATTGATGAATGAGGTCAAATCGGAGATATCCATGCACGTCTCAATTCGGATACAACCCCATCTCATCCCCGCGCTCACCTCTCTGCCACCCCCCAAGTTGTTTTCTTATTGCGCAGTGCACCACATTCCCTCTGTGCTCATCTGCATAAGACCTTGGGATGAATGTTAACGATGTTTAATTAGACAAGACGTGGGATGGATGAGTGGGTGGAGGCAGTGAGGCCAGGGTGGTGCTGCCCCCCGCTGGGGGGAGAGAACACATAAAACACATACACATACTCACACATTTACACACACAGACCCTCTGCAAGCTATCTCACACACACACAGAGACTTGATGAACAATAAATGACCATTAAAAGGCCAAAAGCTACTGCTCAACATGACCTTACATGTGATTGGTACATTCCGACTTAGTGCTATGCTCCCCATCCCATATTTTACCAGCATCAAGGGCATGGACCTCTCATTGTTAATGCAATATAAATGAAACATTTATAAACGCAATATATTTGTCGGATATTATGTAGCGATAACTAACTGCCCTTGGTAGTAAATCTAATTAACCAAACTTTTATTTCTTACAAGCTTTCTGTCTGGAATCAACCATTTTCTCCTGTAGAATTAATTCGCCCAAAATCTGAGCTTTCAGCATTTCACAAAATAAAATTCATCCTCCTGGCTCAAGCCCTTGACTGTACTCAGGGTTTGCGGAGTGTTGAGCTACCACTTGAATACTGGTTGAATTGATCGGGTACAGTGATCCCAGTCAACTACAAACTTCTCATTGTTACTTTCTGGACGAATTCAAATCCAGTTTATGATCATTTATAATCATTTCTGGTTTACGGTTGGTTGACTGAACACTGTGACTGGGATCAATGCTAGGTGAGTGCACTGCGATCTGCGCCTGAGGCCGGCTTGCTGGCTTTTCATGCTTATCTAAGACATTGAGACAACTTTCTTGTCCCAGCCTGCTCTGTATAAACATTTCCACTACACTGATCTGTGAAAGAACATCAGGCAGCGGCTTACTGTAGGGTAATCCAGTAAATGATCGGCGTGTCGTTTCGACAGTGCAGCCATTGCAGAGATAAGGGGATGCAGATGTTTCTCGCTAGCTGTTCCCAGATGAGGTGTCATTATCCGGGCTCGGTCTCAGACCTGCTGTTTTCAGCCCATCTCCTCAACTGGGTGACTGACTGTGGACCGGATGCAAAGACACACTCGAATGTGCACTTTTGTGTCTATTGCTCGCTGCTGTCTCCTCCAGGCTCGGGCTTATCTTGTGGTCACGGCCAGACGGAGACACCTGCGAATGCTGTGGATTAGCAGGCTGCCTGGAGTAAGGCGTTTAATGCAGTGCCCCAAGGATCCCGGGGCTGAAGGCAGGCTGAGTTGTGAGGCTGACGCAAGCTCAACGGAGGCATCTCAGGGCCCAGATTGAGATCAATGACTTCTCAGAGCTGCCATATAAAACATTCAGTGAAAGAGTAATTTGAGAGTCGCAGGTAAACATGCTTTGATTACAGTGGAGGAAAGCAGTGTTTGTTCTCTTAAAAGTCTTGCTGAAACAACAACAAGGCGACTTGTTCTCTTTTGTGTTTGAGATGCCATGTTGAATCTCCACTCTTAATTAATTTGGTGAGCACAGAGAGGGAGCGTTTGTCACCCCTGCTCTCGCCTGTTAGTGCTATTTGTCTCTGGGTGACCTTTGATTTCACACTGCATTGGTTTTCTCCCGTTATGGACAAGAGGCGGTTTTTGCTGACAACAGAGGAAACCTTATCTTTTAAATAAGTAATTCCTCAACTGCTCAGTGAGTTCACCAGCAGCAAAATATTGGGATTGCTGAAAAGGCAGGCACAGAAGCACACTGGGGAAAAGATCTCTTCTCTGTGTGTGCTTCGGCACCTTCGCCTAGCTCATTAAAAATTCCACAACACAGTGTTTCAACAAGGCTTTCTACACAATAGTATATTATATACTACAATACCACTTTTATTTATCTACATGATAAACTTGTACATGTTTTCTTTTCCTTTTTTTAATCTTTTGCCTTAGTCCGTACATTAGGGAGGTAAGTCTGAAGATGTACATGCAGTAGTGTTTGTCTGTGTCAGTTCTCTGGGGGCCATGCGGTTAAGAGGTCTCTATGCGAGTGTGTGTGGACAGCTCTTGTTTTGGCATCTGTTCTGTGTGTGACTTAGGAGGCACAGAGGGGGCAGGTTTATCGTTGTATTGTAGAGGGGCTTAGGCAGTGACACAATAGCACCAGCCAGGCCTCCTTGGCATCAGCCGGGGCCCGGAGCTTTAGGTTTTTGGGAAGGAGGCATTGATTGGGGTGATGGCTGGAGTGACTGAGAGGTGGGACGGATGAGGGAATTGCAAGGGGATGGATGTGTTGGCACCTGGCTCTGTGGGTTCTGGCTGGGTGCTGGAGCACTCTCCAGTAACATTGATGCATGGCCATGAATTATATTATGCCTTGGCAGGTGCTTACTCCCAGATTCATCTTAGCAGTCATTGGGTTATTTATTTATTTTTTTGTTTTCACAATTTGTCAAAAGAGTTCCCATGTAAAATAAAAAAACCCCAACAACCTAACAAGATTAAAAAATGAGTCAGATTTGGAGTATTTTACTGAATGGGTATTTGTACAGGTAAAAGCATTATGACAGCTTGTAAAGGTGCAGCAGCTAAATTCTGATAGAGTGCTTTGTTTCTGTCCAAATGTCAGTGGGTGGGGAAAAAAAAAGATACCATGGCAAAGTACAACATGGCTTTCTCTGAACATCTCCCGAACACCTGCCTAGAAACCTGTCGGGATAACACCTCATTCAATGACTGCCTGTGAGCTGTAGCATCTCAGGCTGCGGGAGATAGAAGTGATGCCTTGGGCCTTTTGTCCAACTCTGACATGGCTGTTCGGACACCTTTGTTCTGGGAGGAGAGGCCCATTCACAGCGTGCCCGGGGAACAAATTGAATCTGGTTGACAATTAATAGCCGTGCGGCATGTTTAATTAAGAGCATGTAGCCAGCGAGCGACGTGAGGGAGATAAACAGAGAAGAGCTGCACAGAGCCAGACTGGGCTCACAAAGGAGCAGGCCATTGGAGCGTCTGGCTGATCGATTCCCCACCGTCTGCAGAGAGCAGCCTTCACAAAGAGCAGCCTGCGCCTCCCCTCTCAACGGGCCAAACTTTTAGAGAGGAGAGATGTGAGACTGATAATGCACACAAGGCAGATGGGAGTATGCAGATAGAGGCAGAAAAGTTGAGGAAAAGTTAGCTCGGTGGGGAAAGAGAGAAAAAAAACAGCAAGTGAAACCTATACAGCTGCATAGATGCACTCCAGTATTTGGTAGCTTGGGTTTGGCGAAAATGACCTTGAACAGGACTATTGCTGGTGTTGAGTGGTCATTGACTGTAGCTCATGTAGATGGTTAGTGTTACATAGATGTCTGGCATTGGGGTCCGCTGTTGGGAGACAAAACATGTGAGGTGGTTTGACTTCATGTGTCCTTGTGACCTTCACAGTCCCACATTCCCGTTATTGTAACATGAACACAAAGCAGCAGAGAGCCGAGAGAGGGAGAGAGAGAGAGAGCACTTGACAGCTTGTCTGATAGGCCAAACAATACCAGCCATGGCCAGGCGATGCTCCAGACAGATAGATACACACACACACATGCACCCACTTCAATTAAAGAGAGCCCTCCTCTAGAACTAACAATCACATCAGTCAGCGAGATGGCAGGAGCTGAGAGGAGATAAAATGAAAGCAGTTCATGTGAGGTTTTGACTGAGACCGTTTGTGTGTACGGTCGGCGTTCGTACGTACATACGTGTGCATGTATGTGCGTTGGACAAGTGTGCGCTGACAGGCGTGCAGAGAGATGACAGGAAACAGAAAAGGGAGTTGCAGGAATGTAACTCGTTCATGTAAGAATTAAAAGTATGTGTATGTGTGTGCGCGCTGTACAGACTGCGTACAGGAAGTAGCAATAGAGGATAAAGGCACGAGTCTGACAGACAAAGGGTGAGCCTTTCATGCTGACGAGTAGTTGGGGGGGGGGGTTCTGCCGGCTAATTGGCCTGAGCTGGAGATCTGGCCATCCCTTTGGTGAATTTTCAGTCTTGTCTTCATGTCTTTTCTTTCTGTCTGTAGAGCAGAGTGTGTCGCTCTCTGTGGATGGATAGTGTGGGCTCAATCTTTCATCCCGTTTCTTTTCATGACATGCACTGTAGTCGATTAAAGATATAACATTTTGCCCTTTAACACATAATCTGCCTCTTCTTCAGTCTGTTTCTTTGCCTCTCTACCTCTCTCTCTTTCTCTTTCTCTCTTCCTCCCCCTCCACCTCCTCCTCCTTACTCTCCTTCGCCTCTTCTCTTCCTCCCTTTCAACACGGCGGGCAGGCTTTAGTTTACATGTCACAATTTGTTCTCCTGTCAGAACATTCTGCATTTTTTTAAGAGCTCCTTCACCGTAGCTGCGTATTGAGAACAGGTTGAACCAAACACTATAAACTTTACATAACCTTGCATATTCTCAGCATGGCATGCAGCTTAATGCACATACACACGCGCGCACATATATATTTGCACCACATGCTCACACACGCACAACTGTGTGGTCAAAGATGGCTGTAATTTTAAAGGAAGACCTGTAGGTGGTTCTGGGGTGTGTCTTGGATTGAAAGTTAGAAATTGGTTTCATGCAAGGGTGCCCCAGTCATTTGGCAGCGCTGAATAGTGGAATTCAGAGGATAATGCAGGCATTAATTGATTCTGGAGCCTGAAATAAATAGGCTTTCTGGCTCACATAAGACAGAAACCTGCTCATTTGTGCCTTTTGAGGAATATATGAGTCTCTGCCCCTCTCCGCTCTCTGGATAGGTCCTGCTGGAGCCTTAAAATGAAAGCTGACATCACTTGATTGATATGAAGTGAATGGTGACCTTCTAGATTCCACTGTCACTTCATTTATGCGTGATATCATCGCTCCTTGACTTTTGGAGAAATTTGCGTGATATTTGAGGATACAGTGCTTATATTCTTACAATGTGCCCACAGAGAGAAATCACACCTCAATTATATTTAGATGACATTTAATGCCCTCTCTGTGGATTTTCACTGCAATATCTTTCTCACACAAAGCATATGAAAGCAACAAATGTAACATTTATGTCTGCACTCTACATCAAATCGTGAAATTACATTAGGAGTCAAACAGACCTGGCGGCTGTTGGCTGCGCAATCCGACACGGCACTTCCAATATCTGCTGTCTTCCAAAACAAGAGCAACTGTCAAATAGAAGACGTACAATAAAAAATTTGAAGATGCGGAGAAAACCATATCCTCTAGTAAGTTTGATTGCTCCTGCAGGTTTTTCCCCTGTATTGGTTGACAGAAGTTGGGTTTGAGGGGGAGAAAAGTTCGGCAGCAGAGTGGGGTAACAGCCTGGAGTCTCGGCAGTGGGGCTCCAGTAAGGTCAGCATCATGGAGGCTCCACCGCTCTCCGTTCTCCTTGGTTGGGCTGTCAGCGGGGGGGGGGGACAGACATCCTGCTGCATAGATGATGAAGAGGACGTGCAGCGTGGACGCCAGAGGTCAGACAGCCACGGGGCGCCAGGAAGTGAACCTGGCCGCTTCCCGCCGCGCTCGGCAGCGCGCCACAATGCGTCCGCGTGAGCACACATACACTTTTTTTTTTCCCTGTTTACTAATGGAGTGCTTCATATTTCCACCGAGCCTCCAACACGTCTTAAAGTCTTGCCAGAAGTTAGAGCCCGAGGGAAAGAGAGGGAGGGAGAGATTAGAAGAGAAGAGAGGTGTAATAGAATCATTATACCAGACACATCTCTCAAGGGTACAGCAGTGGGAGGTCCCATATGGGCTTTACATCAGGCGCACACACACATGCATAGCAACAGCCACAGGGTCACTATGCTGCCTAATTATGGCTGACAAAGATGGATGTATTTCATCTCAGTCAACTTTATGTCCAATTCTCATTCAGTCTGTCCCTAACACATCACATACTGGAGAACCATTCCCACATAAACCATTCTCCTGAGTCCTCCTGGTTTTTCATGTGCTGGGTTGTACTCCAATCTCTCCTCTCTCCTCCTCCTCCTCTCACCTCGTCTGTCTTTGCTGAACGCTACTATACAAATGCATAGAAACATAGGATGCGCACTCACAGGTGTGTTTGAACAGCGTGGGAGTCTGACCATTGTAGTCCTTCAAGGCCAAATAATTACATCCTCTCAACGAACACCCGAGACAGCAGCCGTGGCACCAAAGCCAAAACAATCCTGTCTCATGCCAGCTCCCTCTTCCTGGTCTTTCCTTCTCTCTCTCTCCCTACCTCTCTCTCTCTTTCTGTCTTCCCTGTTTTCCCATCAGCATACAGCTGCAGTTTCTCATCCCGAGGCAGAGAGGGGAGACAGAGTATTCTGCCCCCCTCACACTGTGTCAAGGGGCACAGAGTACACAAGCAAAAATAATGGGAATGTCTATAGGATTTAGTATGTACCTAGATCTGGTGTAAGATACTATAATTATATGAATACTTTTTTCACAAATAAAAGCACAACATCATAAATACAGGACAGTTTATTACCAGAATTAATTTCTCCCTTTAATCTGTCACTATGAAGGCTTTATTAGGCCCATTAGTGGGGCCCTCGCTGGCCCAGCAGAGCATTGCGAATCAGAACTGGGAGGGAAGAGGGAATCTAATATCTTTTGTGATTATGATATTAGTTACATTTTAATCATGTTTATTTAGTAAATCAAGTCTTTAGTGAAATGATGTTGCAGCCGATAGAAATATATTTCTTCAGCACTTTGTCACCCGCTGTCCCTCAAAAAAAAAAAGTGACAATCAAGTTTGTAACTTAATTGATAAAGCCACTGTAGCTAATCCTAATTAAGTAACTTCTTCTGCTATAGTGTTTTGTTTAATTGAAGCTTGTAGTATTGTCTATGGTATTCTATACTTAATTGTTTTCTGCAATTGACTATTGCTTATAGCTGACAAACTTTAAGAATCATAGAATTGGCTTACTTGACAAGCCGGCTGCTTAATTTGGCATTTCAGCGACTGTGGTGCAGAGTGCTGTCTATAATCTCCCACAGGTGTACATTTGGGTTGAAATCTGGTGACTGTGCAAGAGCTGTGTTGTATCCACACCACCAATAATTTTTTGTGTCATTGCATTAATAAATTAAAGTGAGGCTGTTAGCAGGTACACCCCCCCCGGGGAAAGACCCTCCCTCCTTCACTGTTCCGTCTTATTGCTAGGTCGTCTGCTCATATGAAAGTATATAGTGTATAGAAGTGATACAGTAAACAAAAAGGAGAGTGCTGGTGGAGCAGCTGCTGTGGGTAACATTGATTGTGGGAGCAGGGAGGCGTGCAAGCGTTGAGGAGCGAGAGGAGGCTCCCCAGGAGAGTGCCTCCTTTTTTTTTTTTTTGCCTTCTTTTTTTTTTCAGAGCAGCCTTATGACCAGCATGCCAAGCAGAAATGTGAAGAGAGGCATTGACCAGCTACTGGAAAACATCTAAGCTATCCAGGATCAATGCCAAATTGATCCCTGAACTATGTATAATGTAGGGCAGTGGATGGCTTGTCTTGCTCTTCCCACCTCCTGTATGGCAGGAGCGAGCCGAACCGCAGGAGCTGAGGAGCTGAGGAGCTACGTAGCGAGCTAGATGGTGAAACAGATCAAAATTGCCCGAGGTGTGTTTTAAAACATATGGCGAGGCCTTCGCGGTGAAGGCGTACGTACGTGCGAGCTGAGCAACTGCGCTGGGTCTTAAGCGTGAGCGTGCATTTTTCGTGAGCTCACAGAAATTTGTTCAGTCACGATGTGCACTTTCCTTTTTTAAATCGATCTGGTATATCAGCTTCCAAAATGCAGGACAGTTTTTGGGTAAGGTGGAGCAGAAAGAAACTCTGTTGCTCCTTCGAGGTGGAGCAACAGAGTGGACACAGTGTGACTTCCACCCCTCCCTTTTAGCTCGGTGTGTCCCTGGGAAGCCCCATGCAGGTCCTAATGAGCAGTATGCTGGAGAGGGCATCTTTTTAACCCAGCACAGGGACTCGTAGAACAGCCTCACTCCTCTTCACCAGATGCCAAGTGCAGCTGTCAACAGCTCCATCCTCTATTGTTGCTTACTTTCACTTTCTCAACTCTCTCAATCTGCTATAATGTCTCTGTTTCTATCTCACCGCTCTCACTTCCTCTTACTTTGTCTGTCCTGACCATCCGTCTTGATAGCAGATCCTTTGCATCCCATTATGAGCCATGCTCAAACAATCTTATAGGCTAGCTGGAGGTTACAGCCTGCTAAAATAGATTCACTCCACCTCACTACTTTCCCCACCTTAAAAGAGTAATATGGCCATATAAGATTACATAGATACAGTGTGTGATACATTATTGCTAGTGCATTAAGAATTCATGAAGTATAAACAAAAAACCCCAAAATGATTCAGCAAAGGCACTTTTGCTTGCAGAATCGAACCGAAGCGCTCTTTTTTTAATCACCATACCTTCACGCTTCTCCTATTTTAAATGCATTTATCATTGTCATGGGAAAAAAAACTTTCAACTTTGTTCCTCCTTTCTCCTTTTTGATTATCCTCTCCCTTTTCAGTAACCCTCCCACCCTCCTTTTCCATCCCCTTCTTTAGTGCCAGTCTCTATCTCTTCTGTGTCTAATTGCATTTGAATTTTTTTCTGGTGTAATCTTGCGATAGCCTGTAGCTTCAGCAAACGCCTCCACATCCCCCCGCGCCCCCACCCAAATCCCCGCCAGTCCATTTGTGCCCGGCCCTGGGCAGGTTGGTTTTCCTGGGCTGCCCTGGAGGAAATATCAGATGACCTGGCACTCCACAGCAAAACCCAGGTCATCAGGGAGGGCTCCTCTCACCGTATCCCTCCCTTGCCCCCCTCTCATCCACTTCCTGCTTTCAAGTGCAGGGCAAGGTCAGAGCTTTGAGGATGCATTCCCCAGACTTCACCACGAGGCAGGCTGGAGGCGCTGTACTCCTCTCTCTTCCCAGACTTCTGCTCCCATCTATTTCTTTCGCATCTTCCTGCTCCCTCATATTCATTTCATTAGCTCAAGCTTTTTACTGCAATCAATACTGTTGCTAAAGTTAGTTTTTCTAATACAGCTATTCATTAAGAGCCTTTTCATTAGTGTCACTAGAGCACCAGTATAACTGGAATAATACTGTAATGGACAAAAATATGCAGTAATTGTTGAATTATTTTTTTTTGGGTGATGAAGACTGGTTTTAAATGGCCGCGCACACAAAGAATGACTCATTACTCTGTGTTTTTACATAATGTGTCTGGTAAATCGTGGATTTTAAAAACTAAGATTATATTCTCAGACAGAGATGTCAGTGTTGGTATTTTAATGTTGCTGTGGCGCAGACGGGGATGTGCTTCGGAGCATCGTCACCGCCTCTCATTTTCTGTCAGCTCAAATGCCCCGTGGATGCAGGAGGAGAGGAGAGACATTATGGATGGTGTTTAGAGACAGGTGTCTGATGCTTGCTGAGATAATGCCAAAAGACTCCTATCTCTCCTTCTAATGGAACGGCGACAGTTGTTTCAAGTGATCAGGTCTGTCATCCAAATGCCGGAGCGTTGGTCCGCTCAACGCCTCTCTTTTTACCCATAAATCAAAGTTGCTAGTGAGAGAGAGGGAATCAGAGTGAACAGCAATACAGTCTAGCCTCAGGTCATCCCGGGACATTGAATCTACCATAGAATGTACCCATCAAACACCAGCATCATGTTTGACTGACTTTTGTACAGCGAGACGGGCCGATGATGTAATGGAATGCAGCGGATTAGGTCCAAACAAACAGTTACTCCTAAAATTCTGAGACAATCCAAATATGGGATAATAGGAAATATGGGAATCAAAATGAGTCAAACGGTGTTTATTTTCTGAGAGTTTATCGCTACTGCTCCCACACCACCCCCTCCCCTTCCTTGGTGCAAAGAAGTGAAATGGGATGAATATGTTAGTGTCATCTCCAATTTCAAATAGGTAGACATTTCAAAAGCTGATTCTCTCTGGAGAGAATGTTGTACCTCTAGAGTGAAAATATCATTTGAAAGGCGAGACAGTAAAAGCCAGTCATCTCAAAATGAAAATTTTCTTACGGTGGCTTTCCTTTTCACCTCAGCGGTTATGGGAAAGGGAGAAAAAAATGGTAAGTGAGTGAGAGTCAGATTGGAGGTGTGCGGATGCTATGAGAAGAGAGAACTCTAGAGGGGAGAAACACTGATGAGTACAGGAGTGACACCTCCTGAAGAGCATGTTAATAACGTGCCAGGCCCAGACAGGTAACCAGTAATCAGGCCCTCTCTGATTGTAACACGGCAGACAGAGACACGTGCACAAACACTCCCGGCTCTCCATCTCCATCAGCCCTGAAACTGCTAGACTGCTCCGTCATGTTCTGGGGCGGCCCCCTTTGCTAACAGTGTGTCGCAGCTTTTACAGAGACAAAAGAAACAAATGAGATGGCTGGGTTACAACAAACAGCTCCGGGTTGTTCTTTCCCCTGTAAAATGAAAGGGCCCTTTTTTTGCAACCACCGTGTCAATTAGAGAAGGTATTGCTCATACTCATTCACTGGTTCACTGCCAGCTTGGGCTGATTGTTATTTATTTAGATCAGGCTTGGAAAGGAGTTTGCCTGAATTTAAGCTGAGCGGGATGCAGCTCTTACTCGTATAGTATATTTAAACAGCACCGGGGAGATAAAACCCCAGCAAGGATCGTGTCAACGGGGAGGCTGAGGCACAAAGGAAGGAAGCACAAACAGCCTTACACGAGCAGGATTTTGACCTAAGAGGTAGAGTGAGGTAGGAGCAGTGTGTACAGAGAGCCTCCTCTGAATATTTCCCCAGCGACGGAGAGCAAGCCAGAGGCACTGAGGTCAGCAGATAGAGTCCAGAGCCCACTGACAGCTGCTGGTTTGACTTTGATGCACCATCAGTGTTCAGCACGCCGCTTGTCCGCTTCCCCCCTCCACCCCTCTCTCTCGCGCTAACCCGCAAGCGTGTTTGCTCAACCTGAACGCACGCTAGCCTCTCATTATGCCGCCCATGCAAACTTTGTCTCTTTGCAGCTGTTTAATGGCTGCACGTCTGTTTTTGTTTGTTTCCTCACCATAAGATTATTGCACCTTTATGGTTGGTCGGGGGGTTGGAATAATCCCTGGCATCTGTTAAGAGAGGGAGGGGGTGTGCAAAGAGCCAGAGCCAGAGGTAGAGGCTGACTATTTTTTTTATATTTTATTTAAATACTAGGCCATGCGGCCCCCTATTTCATCCTCTGCCACTGAGGCTGGGCATGTGGCTGGATTTTAAAGACAAGGGTGAGGGAAGGGCACAGAGGTCACTGAAGGAGCTTCCCGCTGCCGTTTATCCCTCCCAAAATGAACACAGAATAGCAGGGATTCATCTAATCGCAGCTGTGTTAGTCTAATTTACTTACAGATGTAGAAATGTACCTTTATTGTGACCTTAGTAGGGAAGGATTCTTTTTTTCTCTTTCCCTTTGAACATTTCACTGCTTTATTGGGATTTTTTCTGTCATATAGCAGAAATTATAAAGCCAAGGAGCAGCCCTGAGCTCCTCTTGACACCCTCATCCCCCTCCTATCTTTTTCTTAATTTAAGACTCCATCTTGTCATGGCTTCACTGCCTCCGGTCATTATGGCAGGAGAACAGGAAGTTAATCAACGCAGCATTATCTCCCAGCCTGCACCTGGAGGCAAGGGTGCCAGTCAGGCATCAAGGGTGCTGCCACCCCCTCTCTGTTGGGACCCCTGCCAGCCTGGGAACCCCTCACACCGCTGTGCCCTGCAGCGTCCCTATGGGCGATCGCCAGTGTGCTGTGTCTCTGTGCCAGGTCACACTTGTGACACAGGCTTGAAGAGCCAATGGGAGCCTTCTTGCAGTGGTGCATACTTTAGAGTGTGTGCACATTCAGTGAGTGAAGAAGGAAGGAGTCCAAAGGAGACTAAAAAAAAAAACTCAGCTGGCTCAATTTTTATGATCGCTTTGTGTTGCCACAAGTCTCATATTCTTACGATTCTCGCTGTAAAGAAAGCTACTGTTTTTGGAGACATTATTGTCCCGTGTGGACGAGCAAAGTAACAACCTTAAGCCCCAATAGAGTAGACCAAGCAAGGCAATATTTGAGCAACGTATTCACACTTAAAGGCTTTTTGACATCTCAACATGAAGAAAGATGCACATCCTTAGAAGCAGAAGAAAAAATAATTTTTTGGAAGATGGCAGCAGGTCTGTCCTTGTGTCTAGCTCTCGCTAACAGTCTGAGAAGCTGACAAATGTTTTGCTGAAGAGTGAATTGCTGGCTGTCGCTGGTAATCATTAGGTTGTCTACCAGCATCCAAAGTGCTTTTATTTCTGCCCATTAGTTTGGTGAGAAAATGGCCGGGTATGGTCTAGCGTGTTCCCCCTTACACTCAGACTGATGCAGGAGGCAGGGTGAGCATGGGAAACATGAAAGTGTTTGAAGGATCTCTCTTATACCAGTGGCAGCTTTGTTTTTTTTTTTCTTTTTTTTTTACTTCAGTGTATATAGCATCTCTTTGTACATAACTGACTCCAAAGGATCTACAGCCTCTTCTCCTGAAGTAGCAGTACACATGCATGTCAATATTGTGAGAATGGCGTGTAATTATTATTCAAAGGTTAAAGAGTGGATTGATCCATAGAGGAGTGTCAAGGGCAGATCAAAGGGATTTGGGGGAGGATTGGACCAAAAATGTTAAAAGCTGCTCACTCTCAAACACAGAGATGTCAATCTCTCTGAGAGCACCTTGATGTCCTCAGAGGAGAAGTTGATCAAAGCTTTCGTAACAAAGATGGTCTCAGAAGATGATCTGACCTCAGCTGCATTCCACTTCTGTCTTTCACTTTACTTTTACAAGTCTCCATTTACCTGCCTGAGCTCGCTGGCACTGCCCCTGTTTCCGTCTTTCCTGTGTTTGTGCTGCTGGTTAGACTGTCTGAATATCAATGAAGCAGTCTCACCGATGTATTACAAACACAGAAGAACAGTGATTAAAGATGACATATCTAAGCCTCACTCCCTTCCCCTCTCCTCTGCTCTCTTTTTCACAGGAGATCGCAGCTTACTTGATAACATTTGAAAAGCATGAAGAATGGCTAACGACATCCCCTAAAACAAGGTAAGAAAATTACGCTCCTGCCCTCTTTTAAAACATAAGTTATGATTCATAGCCCTAAAAGTATTACATCCAGGGAGCCACAATTTCCATTTTTAGTTTTACATATTTTTTTCCCTTCAACACCATTTCCCCTATGCGCAGCTTGCAACCTCCTTCAAGTTCAGTGTAGGATGTTTAATATTACAGTCTGCTTGTGGCTGTTCAGAAAAAGTTTACAGTTTGCAGATAAATGATAGAATATTAATATTGACTGATAATTGCCTTTTAGCAAGCCAATTAACATAACGTGCACTTGTGCAGCATCTGGTTTGAATGGTATGTTAATGTGTTCCTATCCGTCTGCACATTCACCACTCGACTAATAACACTGTTGAAGCTGGGGGTGTTTGTCTGGGTCAGATGTTACACCCACATGTGGAACAAAATGCCAACAGCTACTGTAATATCTGAAATAGAATAAGGGTGCCAGCATTGCTGTTAATTTATTTTTTTAATGTATGCAGATACATATGGGCCCAGTCTGCCAAAAAAGGAAACGTCTCCTTGGCTTTTCAGCAAACTTTAATTTTTCATTTTTATGTCAGCAAACACATGTTTTGTGGCAGTGTTGGCTGTGATGTAATTATATAATCTGTGTATTATGATGATTAATAATGCAGGTGGCTTTGGAAAGGCATTCCTCTACGTTTGACAGTAGTGGACAGCTCATTGTTTGAGTAGCTTTGGCTAATCTCTTAATATTGGACAGCTCTGGGATTCAGACCACACCATCATTTCACTGCTCTAGCAAATACAGCCTGTTAACACAATGTCCCCTTTACTAAAGTTTACATTTTCATAAATTTGGAATCAGCCCAATATGTTAAACCTTTCTTTCTCTTTTCTCTGCGAGCTGGACTGGCTTCGCCGGCATTATTAGCTGTCCTCATCCATGTGTAAATGGACCCTGGGCTCATTGACATAGAACCCATTCCTCACGTCTGCCTCCCCACCCCTCCTCTCTTCCTCTGCCTCGGAGGGACATTGGTAATAGTTCTGCATAAAGACACTGCCAATTAGAATACGTTCTCTGGTGTAATTATGGTGGATGGGCCAAAAGAGCACTGAGCTCACCTGTTTTTTATCACGAACGCCCTGTCCTCTCTCCTCCTCTCCAGCTCACCAAAAATAAAACCAACGTCAGGCATATTTCAAAAATGAAATGCAGCACAGTAGATATTCTCAGTTACTCACTCCAGTACATAGAGGTGCTGTTATTTTGCTGCAGTATGGTAAATGATGATGAGAAATAAATATAAAGGGGTTAAAATAATAATAATAAAAAAGACAAACTGTAAAGGACGCTAGATCATTACAAATGTCAGAGAGGTGGCATAATCCAATAAGAGACAGCTTAAATTGACACTTGTGTGTGACGTGAGAGACTTTTGATCCAGTGACTTTCAAGCCAAATGGTCCTCTGGATGCTCATGGCCACAGTCTGTCACCACTGGCTGTCTGTTGTGCAGTGGTCTCAGCTGCCAGCGTGTTCAGGGATTTCAACTCTGTGTCATGTCTCAGCGCAGGTGCTGATATCTCGGCAAAAAGTGTCACTGGGGAGCAGCCCTCTAGTGTACACCTGCAGATCACCTGACAACATCACAACACACATCATGTTTTAGGGGAGACATGGCTGCAGGACAGGATGTGTATATTTACTCTCTGGACAGGAGAGGCAAGGAGACCGTTTGTGTTTCCCCAGATGTCAGTGAAAGGGTAGAGCACAGTGATGGATGTCTGGGCCAGGAAAGGTTGTGGGGAGTGAAAGGGTGCAGCACATATGTGTGATTGATGGGTGCTGATTGATGGCTGGCCCCAATATGAAAAGCTCTCCCCTCAAGGTCACAGGTGAAAGGTCAAACTTGAGACACCTGTGGTTCAGCGCTGCCTTATCATTTGTCATCACACGTCTTTGGGTGCTTGTGGGCGAGTGTGTGTACAATCTGATCGTGGGTGTGCTGTCTGCCTGTCTGTGTGTGGGTTGACCCCTGTGGGGAATAGGCTAAGTAGGCTAATTCTCCCCCTGCCAGCGCCTGTAGACAGGGTCAGGGGGGCATGATGGGAGGCAGAGATAAGCAGCAGGGTCATACACGGAGAGGCACCGCGCTGCATGGCTGCACCATGTGCATGTAACAACTCTGACACATGCGGGTCGTAAACATGGGAGTGGGCCACAGCCAGAGCTCAAGGAGCTGACGCTAGCTGTTTGACCAAGGTGACACGCAATGCAGGACATGCCCTGAATAGAGATGGCATCCTGTCAACACAAGGTAGATGAGATGAAGTGGACCAATTACATGCATGCGCAGATGTATTTTACTAGGCTTATGCTTGTGCGTGTCAGGCAGACCCGTACAGTAACAGTGTAGTCAGTGCTGTCTCTAGTTTGGGTCTGTTTCTGTTTGTTTATCATTTCAAAATCTGAAGCGTGCCAGGGGAGAGTGGTGGAATGCTGAGTGATTGATGTGCCTAGCTCTAGTAATACACATTCCCTTTCAGATAGGAAGTGCAACAGTGCTTAAAATCAATACCAGTGTTCTCCCTCTGACTGCTTGAACAGCACTACAGCTAATTCAGGCCGCACCTGTCAGAGCTGGGGAAATCTTTCCCTACTCGGGCCTTACACTTTAATTTACACCCACAGCCTCGCTGGCTTCCATTTCCATTAAAGGGAGAGCCTGGCATTATGGCTTTAATGAAGGCCACGGCCAGGCTGTGATTTAAGATGGCCGTTACCCCGCACCTTCACTCCGCAGGAGGGAACACACTTAAAGGGACAATTAGGATTTTCCTCTCCTACATCCTCTCAGATAGCAACACTCATTCTTTCCTTTCGCCTTTTTTAAAGATGTGTCTACGTTCCTTCGGCTGATGGGATCTGAAGGCGCCTGTGGGAGGAGAGTGAAAACAGAAGGAAGGCACAGGAACATAGTAGCTCCAAATCTAGACAATAACATTTGATTTGACCTCATCATGGGCGTTACAATGTGCCCCTGTTGAGAGCAGGCATTCGTTGTCCATCATAAATGACACAAATGTCTCCTTGAGGAGCTTTTTCAGAGGTGTTTGTATGCTGACAGATGGAGAAACTATTGACTAGAGGGTGTCACAGATTGGTCAGCCCAAAGAGCTAATGGACACCTGTGTGTCGTATAGAGATCGCTCGTTATCCTGAGCATCCCCATAATGGCACACGGTTTCATGAGTGGAGCAGTCGCACATTAGTGTTTCTTTTTTT
>JAVQJZ010181594.1:0-14555 GCA_036025355.1 Leiopotherapon unicolor | reverse complement strand
CACATTCATGTAGGATTACAACCTGCAAATGTGTTTTTTCTTTATTTCACTGTGCAATTTACAGTGTACTCTGTCGCAAGTTTATTTGGTATTTGTTGCTAATCCTAATGTAGTCTAATACACCTTAGAATAAATTATGGTCATAATATTCAGTTTTTGCTGAAACTATTTAAAAAAATCAACTTAATGGTTATTCTTGATGGAGTAGTTTGTGCCCCTTTTGTAATGTTTCATATTGAGAGATGTATCTAATATTTACATTAGTTCACCCCTTTTGTAAAGAAGAGGATAGACTAAAGGCACTAAAAGGTTCAACAGCATTGATTCAGTGTTTGCATTTTACTACGCCTTGTGCATTTCAGAGAACATTTAAAATGCCTTTGGCACAGGTCCATATAGCCCAATTGTGCATTTAAAAGCACGTGACCATGAACTAAGATTTCTGCAATTATCTTTGAAAACCTTAGTGAACCAAATCCTTTGTATCATCGATTTATTCACAGTTCACAGCAGAGCAAGAGGCTGCCATGAAAGAACCAATAGTGCGGCGGTTCGAAGAGGAAGGAAGTCCATACTACTCTAGTGCTAGGTGAGGTTTGTTGATGACACATTGTACTGTATGTCTCGCGCAGAGGCGTGATGAAACGATTATCGAAAGACTGTACCGCATTGACTTATTGTATGTTTTTGATGTTGGTGAGTCAGACCGGCAGCACCAGAGAGTTTAACACCGAGAAAAAAAGGTTTTTGTGGAATGATAGTATTGGGCAGAGATGGACTACCAACAGACCATCAGCATGTGTTTCTAATGTCTTTTTAAATAATTTCAATGCACCATGTGATCCTGCTTTTCCAAGAACCGAGAAACCACAGGACAGACACTTGATGCACGAGGAGTGGTGCTGTGATCTGCTTCAAGTGGATTTCTTCTCCATTAGATGTCCTGTTGTTCCACTAATATGAGCCATCTTTGCTTATCTTTCAGTCCTGTGGGCTATTTTTATTGTGTACGTGAGCACTGCACACATCAGATGGTGGAGTTCTTATTACCAAATGTCATGTTGTGTCATTTGTGTGTACAAGTTGTAGACAATTAGTCAATTTAAATGTTAAAATTGGGCAGATTTTGCATTTACTTATTTAACTGAGAAGAGGCTTTACTGATGTTTAAAATCTCTTTTACAGGAGTGTCCTGGCCAATGTAGAGGATGCAATATAGAGGTTTCAAAATACACAACCCATACTTAAAATTACTTTATTACAAAATTCACAAAGCACACAACCTCAGAATGACCTTAAATAATTAAAATCATAAAATCTGGTAAATAATGAGCATAATCTTGCTATGATTCTGTAGATGATGCCATCATTATATAGAGAGAATACCTGCAGGAAATGGAGATACTGACGTGTTTTGTGAAGGGCAAGATGGTTAATGACTCCTCTGAGTCAACAGATTAGACTCTGATGATTACCAGTCAAGGCCCATCAAAGATCGAAGACTAATAATAGTCACTACAGTATTTTTTTGAAAATGTGGCCCTGGTGTCCTGTCAGATTTTTGCCAAATTTAAGGTAAGTTAATAATGTATTAAATCAGTCAGATGAAAATTTCTTTCTGGCTGTCCATGTTGTAAGATGATGAGTAAATGGTTGTATTTTTTTCAGAGCAGGTTGCTTGGTTACAATACGTTAGTATATAGTATTTCTTATACAGTAATGCCTCGCTATATCGCTTCGACTTTCGCCGCTTCACTCTTTCGTGGATTTTATATGCAAGCATATCTAAATATATATTGCAGATATTTTGCTGATTCGTGGATTTCTGAGGATCTAGCTTACCTAATATAAAATAAGAATATAAAGGGTCTCTATTGTATAACTGTGTGGGAAATGTTTATAAGAGTGTGGGAGGGTTTATAGGGGCTTAAAATATTTTGAAATAACCATACAAACAAATGGTTTCTACTTTGCAGATTTTCACCTTTGTGGGGGGTTCTGGAATGAGGAGGGATCATTGTATTAATAGTATAAAAATAATTAAGACATAGATTTTCATATTCAAATCAGATTACACTCATTAGTATGATTTGAAGTGTCAGAATTATCTGATAATAAAACAGTAATCTTTTATCTTTGATGATGGAAAATAGGAGCTTATTGAGAAGATGAGAGGGAGTTCATCAGAGAGAGCAACACGAAAGCCTGACACTCTGTTAAAGTATATTGATAACAGACCCGCACAGTACGACAAGAAGCATTAGATGAGTGGAGCTGTATTGCTCTAATGCACTTTTTTTTTTCTTTTTTACAGACTGTGGGATGACGGGATTATCGATCCTGCCGATACTCGTATGGTACTGGGACTGAGCCTCAGTGCAGCACTGAATGCACCAACGAAGAAGACACGTTTCGGAGTGTTCAGGATGTAAAACTCATGTAGTTTGCACAGGTGTAGGTTTGTACTGTACTTAAACTAGTCTTTGTAGATTTCCTTGTGAGGTGTCACCAGATTAAGAGCAACAAACATGGGAAAAAAAGAAAAAAAATCACTAAAGTAGAATCACACATCCTTGGATCCATGGGGATGTGATTGGATGCTGTGCTGTTGTGGGACATTTCCACTTACATGTTGTGCCTTAACTGTTGCTACTCAAGTATAAATTCTAACTGTACTTAACTGTTGTTCTCCCCTTTTCCTCCCTCTTTGACGAATTGTTTTTTTTTTAATCAAATACTGTAAATGGTGGATTATAAAAATGCAAAAACATACAGGTGCTGTCTTTTATTCAGGACTGCTACTGCTTCCCAGTGATAACAGCCTCTTAATATCAGAGAGAAAAGAAGCGTCAAAAGGGGGTGCTGTTCAGCTATAAATGTATGACAGGCCACGGCCAATAGATATGATAGACAGACACTTCACATTTCTCAAGCTGAATGCCTTTTAGATGATGTATAGTGGTGTTCTGGTGTTGATGGAGGAGCTGTTTTGAGGAAAATCCTCACAATTTCTTTCTTCTTTCTTCTTTTTTTTTTTTTTTGAGGCTGTCCAAGTTCAGTATAATTACTTCCTGTCCAGAGACACTAGTGAGTTTATTGTGCCTGATGAGCCAGGCTTCTGTTTGCCTTTCAGGTTTATAATTGTGCAAACACTGTGTTATAGCAGGCAGGAGTAGGACGTGGTCTTAGAGATGCTGCAGGCAGAGTGTGTACCAAAGCTGAGCCACAGAAGAAGAGCGCTTAACTTTACCAGCTGGCCGCCCTTTCTTTCCCCTCCCCTCTCCCTTTTCTATTTTGCCGTTTTATCTCTTTAACTGAACATGTTGCGCGCAGTTGGCATGCTCACATATTGGTATAGACCGGCTGAGTTCACTCTGGCAACGAGTTACATTTCTTCCTCCATAGGACTTTGGGACGCCGAGGGATTAGGTGCAGCATTGGATTTGAATGTTTGAATGTCGACACACCCCCCCCCCCCCCGCCCCCCCTCCCCCCGCCCCTCCCCATGAAGCCAGCTGGTTAAAATGCTTAACTGGAAGCCCTTCATGCTCCTCTGTGTGTGACTGTGTGGCTGCTATACTGAGGCTGTGGAGAGCTTCACCTTAGGGAGAGCAGAAATAACTCAGGCCATGATGTGCGTGTGCAGTCGGTGTGTGCACCACCACCCACACGCACACATCCTCCACCACCTCCTACCACCAACTTTTAAAACTGGTTTGCCGGTTATGCCTTCATCTTCTTCCACCAAATGTCACTGTGGGAGGCATTACCAAACAGCGTGAACCAGTTTTAAAAGTTTAGAGTTCATTGAAGTAGAACCAAAAGTTGTCTGACATTTTGAGCTCTAATGAAGTCAAATAAGTCTCATACATGTTTTTTTTTTTTTTCGAGGTGCGAAATAGAAGAAACAGGCCAGGAAAATGTCAATCAGGGGTATTTATGATAATTTATGATTTTACACTCTCTCTCGGTCGCCAGAATTGATCAAACCTTCCTCACAGACCGGTGTTGCTCTTAATTGCAGTAATAATCACTCACTGGGTGGCTTCCAGGTCTCCTTTGACAGAAGGGCGCGGTTGTCCTTTTGTCTGGCCACGATATCTGGCAAGCTTTCCCTCTGATGTCGAGTATTTTGGCTTTGAGGCTGTACAACACTTCACAACCCAAAGGATGACAGCCTTCTCCAGCAAACACTGGATTAAAAGGCGATCGGGACAGACATCAACAGCTGTGTGCAGTCGGTGTGTCAAGACTTGAAAGTCTCGGGGCCCATTGGAGGAAGCAGAAACCACTGGGAGAGGCTGACAAAACACACACACACACACACAAAAGGGTCCAGCCTTTAGAGGAACACAACACATTTCTGTTCTGTGCATGTTTCAAGTGTCATTATGGGGATAAGTAGTGTCTACAGATGAGGACAGACAAACCATTCAGGTAGAGTGAGGCTGCATTCTTGCTGATCTGTTTATTGCAGTACTTAATGCCGAGGCGAGCCATGCACGGCGGGTTGCTATGCGTGGGTCGTGGTATCCAGGGGATCTGGCAATCTTTACAACTCTGAAGAAAAACTTCAGAGTAAACTTTTGACTGCTGCCAACAGTACGTCAGTTATCAACAAAGAGCGCTTTCTCAGGTATGCTTGCCTTGTCGTTCCCCATCACAGTGACAGAAATGTAGTATTCCAGACATCTCATAAGTCAGGAGTCTTTCTCAGTATACACCTCATTTGTACTTGCTTTGTCACCCAAATGTACTTCACGTGGTCTCATTTAGATTTTTTTTTTTCAATCCTACTGCTCTTGAGTGATGCAATTTGAACTGATATTCACCACTTTTGCTCTGTGGTTGACTTTCCTGTGGAGGACAAGTGGGAGGGTTTCTCCTTTTTAGATCAAGCCATATCGAGAAATTGCTGCCACTCAGCAGAGAACAAAGCAAACCTTTGATATGCAGCTTTTACGTCACTCAGTGCATTTAGATAGATTCATCAAAATACAGAGATTAGGTTCATTCACACTCAGTCAAATTATATTCAAACTTCACGCAAAGTCTTAACTATTTTACCTGAGAAAAAGAAAGGTGTTGGGTTAGTTTCAGGTCAGCAAATGAATGGTCACAATCTAACCTGCTTATCATCTTTGACACCCCCCTCGCTTAGACATTAGCTCTTCCTTCAGAGCGAACAATTCACATTAATGATTCATTCATGTCAAATAAATTATACCCAACCTGATTCAGGAGCTCAGTCGTTCTGTGACAGATCTGCTTGGACAGTTATGACTCATGTTGAAGTCTCCCCACAGCCTAAAAATAATCACGAGTGAGAATTTGGGTCACTCTTAATGTCCAGTTCCTGAAGGGAAAATGGATTATTGTCTGATGCGGAGATTGGTGAAAATGTCACCCCCCGACTCGCTCCACCAGTGAGTCTGCAGTCACCTGCTGAACATGAGCGAGATGCCTAAAATGAATATCTCAAAGTCCTGCAGAGAACTATTTGTGTAGCTATTTAGGAGGAAAATATATGCCTTGTTTTCCTTCCAGTTTGAATAAAACTGAATAACAAAAGTGCAATCATTTTTTATTTCAGTTCAGTGCAGCTACGTTAATGTTGTTATCGACCCTTGGGACAGATCTTGACAGTGCATCACTTCATCAGTGTTTGGGGCTTCGCAGACACCACTGATGTTTGGATAAAACTATGAATATTGATTGCACCATAAAATCTCGTTCTTTTCATTTCACCTTATTAAAAACCTGATGTAACTCATCCCTTGACTCAAACTGTCAAGTCCTTTTTTTTTATTTATATAGCCCAATATCACAAATCACAATTCGACCCAAGGGGCTTTTAAATGGACTTCAATATTTGATGAAGGTGATAAAATACAAAAATAAAATTACCATAAAACATTTGTTTTAAGACCAAATACCGAATGAGACCTCAGACTGTCATAAAACAGTATCAGGAATACAAATCCACCTGTTTGGGCTTTGGGAGTGGTGATGCTGTGACAAAAGCACTGTCGACACCAAACTCAGATAGAGAGCAGGTAAAAGAAAAATCCTCACGTCACCATGTTTTACAGCTGGATTGTCTGAGAAAATACTAAATCAATTTCTGTACAAGATCTCTGAAACATGCGACCCAAAACTTAGGAAAAGTAAATCAAATATCAGGATGATAAAATAATGTTTTTTTTCTTAAGGTTTTTAAATGGAGCACATGTGAGGTCAACGGAACAAATGTAGGTCTAAAGAAAAAGTGTTGTTGCTGCACTGCAATGCAGAAGCAGCTGCAAGTTCAGAGAGACGCGTTTGTCAGGAAACGCGTAAGTTAAGAGGCTGTGTGTGTGTGTGTGTGTGGAGGTGGTGGTGATGGTTGAGGGGGGGCGGTCAGATGAGTTCCGATGCGCTCTGTCGCTCTTCCCCACCCTCCTCCAACTTTCTGTCCCAGGTAGTTGTGGGCGCAGCGGCTGCAGCCTCTGGAGGGGTTGGAGGTGCTTTGGAGGGGATGGAGGTGGTGTTAGGTGTGTGTGTATGAGTGTGTGTGTGTGATAGGGGGGGAGGGCTGCAGCCGCTCGGCCCCTCTGTGCTGCGCTGCGATGCTATGAGATGAGATGAGATGTGATGAGATGAGATGTGCGGTGGCCCGGGCGCCGAAGTGACGAGCCTTGTGGTGCAATCTACGTCTGCAGCGTCCCCGGACTGACAGGGCCGCAGGTCCAATGAAAACAAGTCGACATATTGAGGTTGTCAAATCAAAGCCAAAGGGGAGGCGCCGTCCCGTCCTCGTCTGAATTACGTCATGCACAAACAGCTGGTCGTTGGCAAGAAAAAAAAAAAAAAAAACCCTGAAAAAATGTAGACCAGCGCGGCGGACTGAGAACTGCAGCCGGGCTGGAGCCCCCCTCACTGAATATGTGGCTTTTAACGATGTGGCAGCTGGGCTCGGGATGCAGCCCTCCGAGGCTCCTCTTGCTTGTTTACACCTCTCTCTGCGCTCTCGGAGGTGAGTGTGTGTGTGTGTGTGTGTGTGCTGCTTTGATTCACGAGGAGCTGTCCCTTTTGTCGGGGGTGCTGAAATCAGCGGCGGGTCTCGCCTCCTGCTCTGAAACACCGACAAACAGCCGTTTCCAGCCGAGCAGACCGCAGGCTGGTCCGGCTGGGTGACGCACGGCTGCTGCTCATAATGTCACGCAGCACGCTGACAGACGCTCCTGTAGGTTATATATGTATATATGTGTGTGTGTGTGTGTGTGTGTGTGTGTGTGTGTGTATGTAGACATGTATGTGCTGATTGTAAGCATCGATTTTTTTCCTTCTCTCTCCGCTTGTCTTGCCTGTTTGTTTGCTTGTTTCGCTTTGTTGGAAGAGGAGGAGGAGGAGGAGGAGAACAAGTTGTTGAGACACGCTGGCATCATGCGAAAATATGAGCAGATTCGCCGGACAATGAGGCGGTGTTGAAGTTAAACCTGGTCCCCTTTTGGTTTCTCACTCAGCCTAATTAAAAACCATCAAACTGGGAAATGTGCCTTTCATTTCCTCTTCCTTTATCATAAGATGTTACCACAAAGTAAACACAGCACATTTCACTCCTTGTGTATCAATAACAAATCTGATGTGGTCAGACTTGAGTATTTTTCTGTTTTGTTTTTTTTTTTTTTTTGTTGTTTTTTTTTGGGTGTCCATCAGCTGAGATGTCTTTGGGCTTCAAGAGGCGAGAAACAAAAACCTCAGTGCTCAATTGTGGGACAGCAGTGAATCCATACAGCACAGGCTGTACTGTCTGTGGTCATGAAGGATCTTAAAGGTCTGCCTGAGGATGTTGCAGTCCCCTGACAGACTTGTTGCTGTTTCAGTTTAGGTAAATTGTTGGACGTGAAGTCCGGAGGATCAATTTCCCCCCCTTTCCCCCTTTTTTTCTTGCCTCCTGGGGGTATTAAAAAAACACACATCATAGTAATGAGGATCAGTGGTATTTTAGAATCAGGTCTTTTTTTCCTCCGGTTGTCTTAAAAGTAATGATGATGTTTATTCAGTGATCATCCGGGAGTCAGTGTCTCCACTCTGGGTAGAGAGGATGTTCAGTTTTTGATTAATCTCGTTAGCGCTTCACATATGGCAGCTCTGGTGTTGGTGTCTTTAAGGTTGGGAGAAGAAGGTCCAGTATTGAAGATTTGTCCCTGTTGATGGATGAGATCAACATGAATCAGAGGGAACTGTGTTTGAGCAGGAGATGGGAATCAATCAGTTAACACAAAAAGAAGAAGAAAAAAAAAAACATTGTCGTCGTTGCTGTCTCAGATTGTTCTCCTTTTCCATCTGCATTTTTTAAAAAAAGATTTAAAATCCTACCAGTTAATGGAGGATGAAAAGCAACTTTTGCTTATATGCTGTTCGTAAAAAAATAAAGTTTAAGCAATACATCCACCTAAGCATTCACGGATGAATCTCTAGTTGAGATGACAAAAAGCAGGATTATGTCTGTATTAAGCCTCTAACAGAGTAAAACAGTGGTTGGGAGGCGCTCATTGAGGAGATTACTGAATTCAGAGCCTCACTGTAAGAAAGCCTGCGAGCACTCTGCTGCCTTTATCTTCAAATGAAATGTCTTTATTTAGCTGGCAAACAAACAAGCCTATTTAAATATTTTGGCATGTTTACACCTTCACATTAGGAGTAGTCACAGTGTGTAGCTGCTGGATCGTCACTGACACTGAAGCTGTTTTCTGGGTACATTTCCTGTGCAGACCCCCCCCCTCCATAAAAGGAGTTTGAAAATAGATATGTAAGCTTTATTGTAGTTTTCTAAAAATAGTTTGGCATGTGGATTTCAGCCAACATCTGATGATCATCAGATGATGATATGTTTGAAATGAAGCGTGCCTTGTCAATAAACTGTATCCATCTAATATGCACCCTGTACATCAAAGCATTAAGATTTGTGACATGAACATGTTAAACACAATGTTTTGACAATTACCATAAGAATAATGAATCTAAGAAGATACACTCACATAAAAAATATGAAAAGAAATGTAGTTTTTGCATACCTGTACACAGACAGGCGTGTAGGAGAACATATGATGACTAAAAATAACAACAATAATCTGCTGCACAGTAAATAGTTTGGTGCGGTGGCTCTTGTCTGGTATTTTGACATACCAAAAACATGCATTTTGACCTTTTAAAAAGAAGCTACATAGAGGAAAACCCACTCACAGGCTGCATGACTTCAATTCGAGAGTAAATTTAACCTTATTGAAATATTTCAATAGAAAATTGTAGAAAACTCTGAAAAATAAACATAATTTATGCATCAGGAATTTGATTTTTCAGGTGCTTACCCCCAGTAATCATCTCATAGCCTTTTTCATGGGTCCTCCTCACCCACTGGAGGATTTATTTATTTATTTATTTTTTTAATGAAATTAGTCGGGACTTTCTTGCAATCAAGGTTATGTTGACTGAAGAATGTGGCAAGGCACAGTTCATCCTAATTTTAAGACTTCCTTTGAATGGTATAATTACTGCCCATAACCAGGCTTATACCCAGATGTGCAAAATTTGTGAGTTTTTGCCTTTCAAACATCTGTCTGACCAACAAGTAATCAACTCATTACAGTATGTCATTAAGTTTTACTGCTCTGTGATCTCTGGCTGGAAAAAAAAAAACTCTGTTCCTTTCTAATCCTACAAGCAGAACATATGGTGGGCTTACTGCAGACTCTTGGCAGTGTTAGTGCCACACCTATTCAGTTATAGTGCCTCAGCCTGTGACACGCCATCGGCTTCTTCTCAGCTATAGGTATCCATCCTACTGTAAAGGCAAAGAGGACCCTTAATGTAAAGGAGGCTCACATGTAATGCAGATAGCGGACCAGGAGGAGGCTGCGATGAGAGTGAAATTAAGGCTGGGAGCTTTGTATGGGATTAGACTTTAGCTCTTTACAGCAAGATTGCTTCATTCTTATGAGTTTCTGCCTCCTTATTCTATGCCTTTAGTATTCAAGGTTGCTTCCATAGGTGAGAGCCAGCGCAAGCTTTGAGGACTAGTAAAAGTGTGGGGGAGAGGAGCAGAGCAGAAGCTTTTTTTCTCTCTCTCTCTCTCTTTTTTCCCCAACACACATTAGAACACACTTCACATTCAAGGAAACCTTTTGCTTTATGCATCCACGCCTCAGCGCCTTGTCACTGTGGAGGGTCACTTGGTTTTCTTTGCTCCGTGTCATTATCAAGGCGAAAAGCAGAGGCAATGGCAAAACACGCAGCTGCAAAATGACAGCTTTAGTACAGCGAGCTCGCATTCTCGGCACAGCCCTTAAACGAATTGGGCTCATGCTGTTTTAGAGGCACGGGCTTTTCATTGCATCTCAAATACATGATTGTGAAATGTGGCTATTTTTGTCCAAATTGCTTTTGAGATAAATTATCCTTCCCAAAAGATAAAGAAAACATTCACAGGTGTTCCAAGCGCACATGGTAGAAATGGTTGATATGCACAAACACAAAGGTAGCGTGCTCCAAATGGAAAACATTTTCCCCCCAGTGAAACATCAAGGTGTCTCCACATTGTTCACATGAAATACTGCTGCCTTCTTTCTTTATCCACTTATGTTTATATTCATGATAACACTTATCTAACAGATGCAATATGTTCTAGTATGGCAATTATCTGACTCACACACAGTTTCCCCCACATTTTGCCTTCCTGCTGGGTGTGCTCGATGCCAGCTAGGCTCTTGTAGGTAATATGGGAGATTACACCTGTCACTTGTTCTGCTGTTTTTATATGCAGAGCCTTCGGTGGATGTAATCCAAGGATTTGACATTATGCAGGACGCGAGTGAGACTGCATACATACATCTCCCCTCAGTTGCTTTAACAGGAGTTAAAGTCTGTGATCGCATATTTATATGATCTAGCTCTCTTCAAACAGTTTGCCAGTTCAAGGAGAAGCTTGTCATTATGGACTTAGGGCAGAGAGACTGCATATATCCCTGTTCTATTTACAAGAGTGAAAGAGCTGACAAATGAAAATATTTGGCATTTAGTCTTTAGAGGCAAAAATAATAATAACGTAATCATAACTCACTGTTCACTGGTACAGAAGTATGGGCGAAATTTACTTTTTTTTTTACTTTTGTTCCCACTTTCCCAGAGTCAGAAATGAATAAATCCCTTAGGACAGACATTTATTTACATATGATACAGTCTGAAGTTATGTCAAACAGCAATATTAGGCTACCTCGGCTGAGTTGTTAAGTGTCAACGGGATCAGATACCATAATGATGATGTCGTAGGCATCCAGGAATTGAGAGAAACTAAGCAAGTAAACAAAAAGGGCCTGAGAGGGAACGCCTCAGATTTAGAAAAATCCTGTGCTACCTTGGTTGGTACAAAATATGGCACAGATACTAATGATCCTCAGAAGATTACTTTGATTGTCCTCTGATTTTTCATCTAGCGCCGCCATCAGATCAAATTTTAGTACTTTGGTTTATGATTAAATACACGCAAAACCAATAACATGCCTATCAGCATCAGCCATACATCATGTGTGGTGCAAATGAACAAATGTTAGCACGCTGACACACCAAACAGTTAATCCTCACAGGGGCACTTTCCTCTGCTTCTCTTCCCCACAGATTGCCTTTTTGTGACTGAATACTTCACCCGCACGCCTCGTAAGCTGAATGCTTTCAACTCTTTCGCCAGTGTGGAACTGTTCCACTTCAATGTGCCTGATGACACCATGATGGCCGTATGGAACCTCATCACCTTCAAGGAGCAAGGGGGCACCTTCGGAGACAGCTGTCCAAACCGCAATGTGACTGTGTAAGATGATGAGCGTCGTCGCTCCACCTTTCTCTCTCTTTTTTTTAAATTGCTTGTGTTCGGCTTGAAGCCTTTCTTTTGTTGAAGCTACACTTAGAAACTGAAGTCTACTTCTTCCATGGGGCACAAATACAAAAATAGAAAATAGAATAATAGGAAATTGGCATCTTATCCTACAGTTTACCTTTGGGAGAAAGGCTATGGCAGCTTGTTAACCCTGAGAAGTGACAGCTATTACTGGCATAATTTTGCTTGGCTATTTTTATTATATTGGTTGGTAAGCAGTGGCTGAGCTGCAATCTCAGGTGACTCTTCTGTGTGCCTGCGATGTTGTGATTGACGTGAACATGATCATCACAGTCAAATATGTGCGGCTGGATATGATTATTAATGTTTTGGATTTGAATTTTTCACATTTTAAATAGAACATGCCATCTGTGCTCATGCTGTCAGCTGTTCCTATGGTTGGTTTTTATATTTGGCAGATGCCACCACTGTTTATATATATAAAAAAATATAGATCTGGCCTAACACGGACTGTGTTTCGGCTTTGTTATTAATAGGTACTTCAGGTCTGGGGCTCCTCCAGTAATCAACCCCCTGTACACCCGCTTCCCTCGGGATACAGTCGTCCCAGGATCCTTTGCTGTGACTCTTACCTGGACTCTTCCAAACCGTACAACAGGAGCATTCAACGTGACCAGCCCGCTCCCTGGGGACTGGTTCCTAGCCGCACATTTACCCAAGGATGAAGGCAAGATCTCAGTCAAGGTGAGCCTGAGCATTTAGCACAAATAAACATCTTAGGTTTCTGTGAGAATTTGTGTGAATGTGTGAATTTTTTTTTTTTTTTCAAAATTTTGCCAATGCAGCTGGTGGCTTGTGTGACTTTGCTGTGCCTGCTCTGTGTGTTCCCCAGAGGTCAACTTGTAAACAAACAGTGTGGACAAAACTGTCCTTATAGATTACATACATAGAGTCACTGATGCTTTGAGCTAAATGCTAACATCAGCATGCAAACATGCTCACAATGTCAGCAGTAATGCTGTTTTTTTTTTTTTTCAGAAATCATGTTTAAAACGGAGGTGTGAACATACTAACCTCACTGCCATTTAACACCAAACACAAAGTGCAGCTGAGTCTGATTGAAATGTTGTGAACTGACCTGACCTGACATTTGTGCTTTCAAAGCTATCTGTCCAGTGGTTGTTAAACATTTCACACACTAAGGGACAAAAGTGTATGACCAAAGTCATTTGCATACACTGTGCTCCAACCATGAATGTCTGTACCAAATGTTGTACTCATCTAGCTGATAGATGTTAAGATATTTCACTAGATAAGTAAAAATCTTGATCTGCAGGTGGTGCAAGATGAAAAGTCAGGATATAACCAAAATCAGTGGGATTTATCCTCAAGGTACCATTGATGTCTATAGAAAACTTCATGGCAATAGCTGCTGAGACGTTTCACTTATTTCCAAGTTGTTGTTCAGAGTAGCAAATGAAAAGCCTGAATCTCTGGTTTCTCTTGGAATCGCTCACTAATTGAGACTGTTAAAATGGAAGCTTATTAATGTAAAAGGATTATTTTGATCAAGGTTTCTTTACTCCCCTTCATCATAGAAAAACATGATGAAAAAAATTATCAAGTACTCGTCAGGATTAGTATTCCATGTTGCGCTGCAGAGTAAAGAGGCAGAACAGTGACAGAGAATTTTTCTTCATCTCATCATGTTCTCCTATTTGGCCACATAAACTGCTGATTTCCATTTCAGGCGATTTATTTGTCGCTGGCATGGTCTTCAGCTGTGCTTCCTTTGAGGCTTCCACTGGCTGGCGAAGGTGTATGTAGAATGCACAACAATCAGAAATATCATCAAAAGTTGCTATTGACATTGCATATACAAAAGAATAGGTTTGCTTTGGGGGCACTGGGAATAGACGCCGCTGTGGCTAAAATGTGACTAGCCTTCAATGACACACTGTATAGATGGAAATAACATGCCTTTTCCCAGATTCTGCTTTCTGAAGCAATTTTCCAGCAAACCAAGATGTGATGGTTTCAGATCAAAAAGGAAACACGGGTGGAGGCAATGCAAGAAGAGGGGGAAGGGGCTGTGTGTGTGCGTGTGTGTGTTTTTGGGCTTGGATGGGCAATTGTCGACTATAAGCTCAGTCAAGTACTGAATTTAGCACAAAGGATATATGGATTTAGCAACCAAAAACACAAATGCAGTGAAGCTAATTATGAAATGTATTTTTTCCATTAATTACTTGTATACCTCGTAAAACCTCAAAATGTCACAGAGAGAAACACTGGATATTGCCCAGGCACTTATTCTGTCGCTTGCTTATCAAGACCAGGTGCATCATATCCTGGTTTAAAGTCAGTACACATCATACAAAGCGCAGTGTAAATGAGGAAATTGATGGGAAGTGATAAGAGTGGTAAATTATATTAAATGCTTACCCATCCATTCAGCCGTCTTTGTGCTGCTAGACGTTTGTGTGTACGGCTTCACCAAAGAGTAGTGCAAACAGTTTATCTTGTATCTGGGTAATGATGATATTACGTGACATCTCTTGACATATTAATCACAATTCTGGAGGGTTGTCTTTTCTCTCACTTATACACTAGTTACAAAGATCTTAGATAATGGTTGTAGACATTAGCCTTTTATTAAACGCTGAATTTAAAAACATTATTT
>JAVQJZ010181546.1:0-16604 GCA_036025355.1 Leiopotherapon unicolor | reverse complement strand
ACATTTGTAAGTTTATAAAAATAATGTTTAGTTTGGATTGATACATAAAACCTCTCTGTAAGTACAACAACAAAAACTGGACATTATACCTCAGTAATTTAATAGGATGTGGCAGAGCTGTTGAATTGGTTTGCATTAGACTGTACAGGTGTGCTGAATAAGTGGGCTGGCAGCGTGTGTTGCACAGTAGTACTGGCTTAGTGGGTGGATTATAAACTGTGATATCTGTAAACTAGTCAACACACTGTACGTTACAACGCATGATCTCTGCCCTCTGCTAAGTGTCAGGCACTCCCTCGGTCACAGCTTCCCCCGCCACGGACGGGGCAGCATGGGGGTTGTATTTACAGGGGCTTAACCCCAAACAAACAAACTTCCACACACACACACACACAGCGACACCACGGCGGACTTTGTGCGTCGCAGAAGGATTGGATTGACCTAGGGAGCACTGCGTCTATTCAGGGAGCGAAAAGGCACGGGAGTATGAAAGGCAATTAACTGTGCTCTGCGATTTAAGGTCACCTTGTTCCATCAGCTGGTGAGGTCTGCTATTGTAGGAATTTAACCATGTCAAACTGAAAGTGGTGTTTTACAGAATATAAATTAGTAAAAAAAGAGTAAACCTCACCTCTAAGTTATTTTTATGCAGATTGAGATCAGCTCTGATTCATTATCAATTAACTCCTGACTAACTCCTGATTAACTTGGCTATGATGAAACATATTACTATTATTATTATAATATCAGACTTTGACTGGTGAGGTAGCAGCATCCAGAAAATATCCAGATTACGTGTGAACCTACCGTATTACTGTAATCTGTGCCCTCCATTCAAACATTAAAACAAGAGCCCACTCTCTAATCTGCTAATAGACGGTGTCCTTGTCATATTTGGTAGTTAATGAATCAAACGGAACTGCGATCCGGAGAACAGTATTTGGGGCAGATATCTAAAATAATAAGTTTGTACTGTGTGCACGATGCAGCAGGGTGCTAGTATGAGTCACGTCTCTAAAAAGAGCCGCTTGAATAAACCTCTCTCAATTTATACACCCCCACTGCTACAGCAGCGCTCACATCAAGCACAGGCAGTCCATCAGGCTAATCGCTTATCCACACTGCTTTAGTGCAAGCCCATACCTGGGCCTGCTTTGAACGCTTCAGCAACAGGTTCGCCCCCTTCTCCCCCCCCCCACCCGCCGTGTCTCCTCCTCGCTCTCCGCTGCAACTGTTTTCCTCCCTCGATTTGGAAAATTCATACCTGTCAAATCAAATTTAGGTAGAGAAACCGGGGCATCTGCTGCAGAGCTCAGAGCAGGCCTGTTGTGCCAAGAGCTGTTGTTGTTGCTGCTGCTCAAACTGCCAAATTCACAAACCGAAAGGTTACGGCGCAGGGAGGGAAATGTTCAGTCTCACCTGCTGCATGCAAACTCTGGAAACTTGCTTTTAATGTGGAACGCTTAAAGAACGCTGAGAAAAAAATGAGCATTACATAAAAATAAAAAAAAAATCTAATTAGATGGGTAGATATCTGATGCTTGATGAAGAGGCACTGATAACTGCTGAATCCAAAGCCCTGTGGTGTCTGAGGGCAATTTACAGAGAAGTCTTTTGATCTGGCTATCCTGACTTCCAAAGATCTGTCAAGACTGAGCGTAAACAAGGACATTATGAAGATAAATGTCAAAACAGATCGAATCAGACGACACTGTGTTTGTTCAAGTTCCAACGCGAGATCTCCCTCAACAGAAATGTGTCAAAATCACATACACAATAAGACAATTCAATTAGGATAAACCATGGCAACAGCATGACAGGTGATAAAAAAATTTAACTGAAACAAGTTTTTTTTTGGCGCTAATCCTTTACACAACCCCAGACAATGCTTCACTTAAATTGACTCAAAGCGGCTGCGTGCGTTCAGTGACACTGCGAGATGTGAATGCAATTTTGGAGCTGCAAACTCAGTGCGCTGTCAGAAAATAAGCACACTGTCATTCAGTCTGTAGGGTTTTTGTCTGGTGAAACTCCTTGAGAAAAGATAAAAGAAGCTGCAGGAGTTTTCTTTTCAAAGTGATCCAGACAAAGGAGTCCAGCAGTAATGCCAGCGAAGCAGATTTGATCGCCAAACAAATCGCCCAGTTCATTAGTGGGACCTGTACCTGTCTCGCCTCGGGTTCCTCCATGCTGTACTGGGTGCCGGCCGGCCCCTCACTAGCTTTGTCTCCCAGAAGGAAACCCAGGCGCGTCATCAATGTGTTGGCTGCCTCATCCACCGACGGAGGGGGGCCCAGCTCCTGGCTTGACTCCCCTGCAGAGGCAGAGAGAAGAGAGGAGGGAGGAGGCAGAGAGGAGGGAGGGAGGGAGGAAGGGTGGGGGGGGGGGTCGAGGGTGAGGAAGGCATTGCGGGGGAGAGAGGAGAGAGAGAGAGAGAAAAAAAAGAAAGAATGAGTGTCAGTGGTGGGTAGGAACAGCACAGCAGCTTGCTTTTACACACAGAAAAAGAACATCCTTTAAAAGGCTGCATGTCCGCCAGCTCTGTACCTGGAAGCACTAAACACACAGTCAATCTGCTGCACTTGCTTTGCATAAACCACAGCAGAGACAGCAGACCCGGATACAGGACGCACAGCACCTGTGCCCAGGACGACCATACCAAACACCGTACCTGAGGTCTCCCGTAGCTCAGAGCTGCGCATTAAAGACACATTCCACCGCAGCCAGACATCTTCGTTGAGGTGTCTTCTTACATAAATAAAAAAAAAATCCCTTTGGCCACAACTACAGGAATCCTTTCAAACTGTTTACAAAACCCATTTTCACGCTGACTAGCAAAAGCCTTCCACACTGACGACAGCTCCTTCCGCACCACTCATCACCACTGCAGCCTGCGTGACGTAATGAGATACGCCCTTCACCTGCGTGTGTGTGTGTGTAAGAGAGAGAGAGAGAGAGAGGGAGAGAGAGAGAGAGGGAGAGAGAGAGGGCGAAACGGTGAGTGACTTTCCAAGACAAAATGGGTGTGTATCCAGCTCTCTATCCTGTTTACAGAGACTCTAAACCGAGAGAAAAGAAAACACCAGGGTGAGCCTGCATGATGATCAGATGATCTAAAACCACACATACGCTCACACACAAACACATACTCGTGAAGATGAAGGATTTCAGTTTCCAACTTTGCAACAGGACCCAAAACAAAATCCCCCTGTGACCTCATCTTTTCTCCCTGTTGCCTGGTTACTCTTCATCCATAACAAATTCTCATTGGTGGTATTGTGTTTTTCAATAACAACCTGACTACCATGCCCCAGAGGCGCCTACTATATCAGTTTCAATTCAATTTGACTTTATTTACTGGAGTGTCACTCTCACAGCTGAAGTTTTCTCTAATTGCTCGCCGCGCTTGGTTGTTAAAAAAGTTAACTAGTGGCTAAATACCAACAGCTGTGATTGGACGTATAAAACTCTGAATTGGCTCGGACATTAATGACACTGAGGGCAATGGCCGGTGTTTAAATAAACAGCAGAGAGGCAGAGACAGCTAGCGGCGGGGCCACTTCTCTTTCTCTCTCTCTCTTCTCCGCTCCCCACTCGTTTTCCTGCAGGGCAGGTCGGACCAGACTGGCAGGTAACGACGCTGACTCCTCGCTGACGACTATTAGACAGTCCCAGCCACCACCACAGCGCCTCTCTGAAGACAGGCAGCTCGTCTAAAGCCTGTGGCCTCTCACTTGTCTGTTCAAAGACTTCCAGGGAGACAGGCAATCTGAAGCCCTCTCCATTTGCTCGTGGACGGACAGGCAGGGCGCTGTCAGGATCCTCATTAGATTGACTCCGAATCTCTCTGAGCCAGTAAAGTAAGATGGGCACCTTCTGAAGGAGGGAAAAAAAGATTTTTTTAAAAAAGGGGCTTTGAAGCGAATGGGGATGACATGGTGCCGAGCAGCAATAAAAACACACAGCGGCGACCAATAATGAGGTAATCACAGCACGCATTAGGTCCAAAACAGCTAATTACGTGCGAGCCTTGATGAGATGCATATAGCAGCTCGGTAATGCCGCTGGATACGCTTTTATACGGAGCAGAATACATTTACGAGGGCCTCCAAGGTCACCCAATCCCCGAGCATCCCTCGAGGAGGAGTTCAGCCGTAATGGAGAAGACGCAGGTAGATGGGATTGCTGTTGCACCTGCTTATGACTAATACCGCAGGGGACGGCTGGGATGTGCAGCCGTCGATTGTGGAAAATTGCAGAAAGAAACTAAACATCTATCCTCCCCGCCCCCATCCTGCATGATCGTCTGCAGTGTCTTTTTGCCCGTGTGTGTGGACATGGAGGCAAGGAAGGCTTCCCAGTTGACAGACTGGTAGTAGTAAGCAGTGAATACATTAGCACTGATTAGTCAACTGCTCCTGAGGGGTTTGCGGCCGTGACCGTGATCAAACAGGGGCTGTGCATCTGTCTCTCTCTGCCTCTGTGCGAGTGTTTGTCTGTGGCCCTTTCACTCATGCCTTTGCCTACCTCTCTTGCTCTGTTTCTGCCTGCACCCAACTGCATCCATTTAGTTCCTGTTTTTTTGTTCCTGTGTTTTTTTTTTTTGCTTCTTACAACGGCATCTCTGTCGCAGCCAGCTGTTGGACAGCTCTCTGCAGGGGCGAGCAGTTTGTCTGCCTTTCTTTTGATGTGGGAGCAAAATCTCTAATCTGGATGCAGGAGTCCACACTAACTCCCCTGAGCTCCACGTAGGCAATCCCTTTTTACAACTCTCACACTCCCAGAAAAACTGCAACACAGTCAATAAACATGGCTGAGATCCAAAGGTACGTGCAATTACTATCATGGAATAACACTAATCTAAATGATTGATAGGCCAAAGAAACAAACATATAATATCATAGCACTTTGATCAACCTGTATCTATTTTTAAACTCTCTTCTACACGTCAGCAGCACTATGAGCTACTATCAAAAAAGATGCATACATTACCATAACGAGGGGATTGTGTGTATTGATTTCTTTTTGTTTATAACTCAGCTTTTTTGTTCTTAAAATACAGATTGACAATCACACACGCCTTATCTCTTACTGACATACATCTCGAACACTTCAAAGCTACCTCGGCGGCATCCAGATTGTAACGCACGCCTTGAGAGGGAACTTCAGGCATTTCTCGCCACGGTGACGACAAGAGATCTTTAACGATAAGATCCGAATATGGAAAAAAGACGTAAAAACACATCTCTTATTTTTTTAGACCCCCCCCCCCCCGCCCCCAAACAACCACACACACACATATAAACACGCATACTCCTCTCCATTGGATTCCTGAGCTGCGAAGGAGACAGATGGTTGCCATAGCAACTATCTTTTCGCGCAGCTAGGAATGTGTTTCTGTGCAAGCGCATCTGTTTTCTCCATGGCCGTCCACAGATCTGCCCTCACGCACCGAGAGAAGGGAGGGAGAAGCATGTGTGCTGCAAGCAGGGGACTGGACAGGACAGGAGATGGAGTATTAATAGGCCGGGCACCAGGTAAGGTAACACACACCATGTGGTGGCTCTTATTTCTCCTATACCTGGGCGCTTTAACTTTCTCTTCAGCGGGGCAAGTCCACAGGGCAAATTACTTCTTTACAAACAAAAGTAACCCACGCACGTTTTTAGGAAGATAAAGCGGTGAGGCTCAAAGTGAAGAGCACCTCAAGAGGAGGTGACTTACGATTTAATGGAGAAAATTAATTTGCAGAGCAGCTGCTGAAAACTCAGGGGAGGAAAGGAAATGAAAAAACGCAGTACATTCACACCTATTTCAGAGGAAAGATGAATAACAATGAACATACAGACACAGACAGGTATGCGCAGGCAAACACGTCACCAACAAACGAGGGACCGGAGGGCTATTCAAGAGATCAGACGACTGAATTTCACATTCCTCATGTTCAGTGCTGGTCTTATCTGTGCAGCAGCGATCGGAGGTTTTACACATGAAAGAACGCGAGGACTCAGGACACCACGTCTTGGTTAGGAGTGGCTGATATGATGATACACAGCACGTGTACACTGTGTAACCGCTGTCAGACACTTTACTGTGTTTTGTTTTTTTTTATATTAAGAAATGATCCCTGTGACATTTCTGGGTGTGTTTGTACACTGTGAAAATGTTGCTAATGAATTAGCAGCTAATTTTCACATCAATCTAATGAAGTACCTTGACATGTCATTAATTTTCTAGAATAATCAAAAATAAACATGGCTATCTTATTATCTCATCCATTAACAGTTCCCTTTACTGTAAATGTGTCACAACTCTTAAAAGGCAAACCTTTGGCACATTGAAGCACATTTTATCTTTAGCTAATGGTCTTTGCCGTAAAATAATTATTTTGTATAGTATTATTATCATCGTTGTTTCAGCCTTTCAGCATTTTAATGTTTAAATATTTATGTTTAAATATACTTTTTAAGAGTAAATCTTTGGTATTTTAAGCTGTGTCTTCTATATAGCTTCTATTTATATGAATGGTATTTGTGTTATTCAATGTTAATATTTTGACATTTCTGATGATGTTTCCCTAAAGAGCTTTTTTTTCTTTGTTTAAGCAGGAAAAACCAGTTAGAAAACATTTCAAATAACACTGACATAATTTCTGACTGCAAAAATGGATGACTTAATTTAGTTGGACTAAAACTGAACTGAACTCATAACTTTGTGGATGTTGTGATGCAGAATTAGGTATACAATGACAGATTTTGTCTGTGCTCCTGGTGTGCATAATTACTGTGGGAAGGATGAGCTCTTACATCATTAGAAATGCTCTCAGTGTGATGATATAAGGAGGACTGCCGGTGCTGCTTTACAAGCTATCTCACAAAATATTAACAAACCATATTAATGAGTTCCACAAATTTCTTCGCGGGCCGTAAAAGACAGCTGATACCTGACTTCCTTCAGGCGACAGGAGCAGAGTGCGGACTGGCATGCGATCAGATGTTTAAGTCGCTGCCCTGCTGCTACTCATGCCAGGAAGCCCTTGTTAAGAGCTAAGATGTCCATCTGTCCGCCTGGGAGGTTCGAGTCCTCAACCCTGAAAAAACTCATCTCAGCCCTCCTGGTTCATCTCCGGCTCAAGCACACACACAGAATTCCTGTTTGTAATCAACTGTTTTCCTGCCTCAATGGCGCTCGAGATTACCATTTCAACCCTGAAATGTCACATCTGCGGGAGCTTTTAGCAGCTCGTCGCGACTGATAGGTTATTCCACAGTCTACTTCACAGGACTGATGCAAAATAAAGCCGGCGAGTCAACAGAGATTCATCAGCAAACTAGTTGTCAGGGCGAAATCTGAGGTAACCTATGCTACATACTACTTAGACTTCTGCAGGTATAATAAACACTATAAAAAGTATATTCTAATACGTCCCTATGGACAGATTACCTACTTAGAGCTCCCATTGAGCAGAGACTCAGCAGAAGAGGCTGACAGACGGAGAAGGCCGGTAACACTCTGTCAACCATTTTCCTCTTAAATTACAACAGCTAAGCCCTCAGACCCCCCATCACTGCTCCTCTCGTGTCTTCATGCAGCCCCGGGGTGCTGCGGCATTGTCCCGCTCTGTGGCGAAGTCCGCCCAGCCACCCAGAGGTCGAGCCACCAAGACAGGTCAGGAAGCCAACACTGCACTTCTCAGCGGCAACGGGAAGAGGAAGAGGCAAGATGAGAAAGCAGATACGCCAGAACCAAATCTCAGCAGAGCACTATCCTCGAGTGACCCGCTTTACTGTCCTCCCTGTGTGAGGACAGGAGAGGCAAGGGCGGGGGGAAGAGAGAGAGAGAGAGCGAGAGAGAGGGAGGAGGGGGGGGGGTGCATGACAGGGGTAGAGGGAAATCTGGACTGTCCGCGGGATTGAAGTGCGCTGACTGTGAAGTTAAGAGAAAACAGAGGCGGCACCAAAACAAGCTCTGCGTCCGGTAAGCGGAGCGGAGTGAGAAGGCAGCAAAGGAGGGTTAGCGGGGCAGAGGAGGGAGGAGGCAGCGAGGATGGACGCCGGGCACCAGCGAGGCTTTTCCATTAGCAACGTTTCTCCTCTTTTGCAGCAGCAGGCGGAATAATCGACAAGACCCAACATGCAAAAAGTAACACAACGAAATGAGGGATGAGCTGGCAAAAAAAACTTACCAGGGCAGTATGTGTCCAGGTTTGGATTCTTGGCAGTGGTGGAGGTGTGTGTAGGGGAGCCAAGCTCTGATTGTGGAATGCGAGGGCTCTCCACAAACTTTGCTTTCCGCAGAGGGGCTGGGAGCAGAAAGCATACACACATATAGAGAAGGAAGACAACACATACACACACAGAGACACACACACACACACACATACATACACACACACACACACACACAGATAAGGGAAATGGAAGAGGACAAGAAAGAGAGGAGTGACAGGGACAGGAAAGAAAGGGAGGAAGACAGAGAGCTTATGAACTTGAAGCAGCACACTGATAAAAATGAAAACATCCTGAAGGCTTTCTGAGGCGGCTTCGTGTTTGCCTTGGGTCAAATAAAGCTAAAGCATGAGTAAACAAGCAGCGTGGGCAATCAGGTGGCGGGCTGAGGCAGACCAACGCGGCGGCGGAGCCTCGACCTCGCTCACAGAGCGGCAGACAAGATGGACTTCGTAAGACGGAGTGTAATGAATAAGCTTGTTGTGTCTATTTGTCCGGTGTCATAATCACAGCAAGGATGCAAATGAGATCCATTTTGGGAATGTTCTCGCGCCTGACTCGAGCACAAAGTCTGAGACATCAAACGAGTCTCAAGAAATTCAGAGAGAGAGAGAGAGAGAGAGATGAAAGCCGGGGGTGGTGGTTGTGACACGATCTTTTTCTGGGTTCTCGGTCACGGCGCTGGGATTGTAAGCACTGTCACCCAGACCAGCTTACAGCACCATGAGCGCACAGATAGTGGCAGCAGTATCGGGTTCACTAAGCACAAGAATTCACAATGCAGAGGAGTCTTTACGGCGGCCAAGGCGTGTTACGGCCACGGGAGGAGAAGCCAAACAAAAGCCTGACATTCTTTGGTCAGCAGACCAAACTTCTGCGGACGTGAAATCGCAGATAGCGTCGTGCCTTTTAGGGCTTTGACGATGAGCACAAAAATGCCAACCTCGCTTGCTTACACTGGATTCTCTTGTAAAGGCGTGAATAAAGACATCAAAGAGTGACCTTTGTTAACCAGAAACAAACAGAAAAAAAACAGTCTTATAGAGGCGTGACCGCCAAAGTTGTACTCACACAGAGCAGAAATCAGGACACATTTCTTTACGTCTTTTCTCCGACTGATGAAAGTCCTCGCTTTCTAGAAATGGCTACTGCGATGGAGTCACGGGGAAAAGACATTCAGCTCAATTAAACAGTGCAAAGCTCAGCCTATTCCTTTTCTTTTTTTTGTAATTGTGGGGCTTGGTATGGGCACGATCTAAACGTAATTTCTTTTTAATTGACTAATCTGGTTAAATAAGGGTTTAAAGTGGTTTATACACTGTATGCTACAACTGTTAGCCGTTCTTCTTACGGGTGAGCGCACATGTCCAAAGCTATCTGGAGCAGCAGCGCTGAACCCGAGTGTGGTGAGCGGGAAGTCACGAGCAGCAGCTGAAACATATGTTCAAGAAACAATGACTGCGGAACAAGAACAGGCTCTTTATCACTTCTGTGTGGGGCTCATGTTACAGCTAATGCCAATATAATGTGTGTGTGTGTGTGTGTGTGTGTGTGTGTATAATGGGTGGGGAGTAGATCTGTCTGTCTATATACTCTATGAAGTTAGTTGATGTGAAGACAGGCGGAGGTAAATGATACTACTGCAGACGTTCACACTCAGTGGATGCAAAATACAACATGAAACACATGCACAGTATAATAGAGAGCACGGAGAACAAAAAACAGAGTCAGATCTGCATGAATACAGATGCAGATGCTTTCCACTGCTGTATGCTTGGAGACAGTGATTTGTTGTTGTTTTTTTTAAGTGGTAATGTAATGGATTGTAAAGGGCTTAATAATGGATATCAGTGGGTTTTTTTCCAGTCATAATGGAACATGTAGTCCTGAGGTTTTACTTGGGAACAGTAGTCTTTTGAGCCAAATCCTACAGTCATACTGATGATGGTAACAGTGATATTTAGCAGGTAGAATCATCTTAGTTTAGCGTGTCAGCGTGCCAACATTTGCTAATTAGTACAAACCACGAAGTACAGCTGAGGCTGAGGGGAAGGTCATTAGTTCTGCAGGCATTTGAGGGGGGAACATTTGAGTGATTATTCGAGCCACAGCAATACCAATATCATCAAAATTCAGCAAAAGTATCCAGCTTGCACGGATGATAAAAGTTTTGAAATAAAAGTTTCAAAATGGCCTATTTTGCAATCAAAGGGATTCCTTGCACCTCGATCCAGATCTGCACCAACTACTAATCAACTGCTCCTTTGCCCCGCGGTCAAACTTTCCACTAATTCACTGCAATCTGTTGTCAAGATTTGAGATGTGCTGCTCGCTCACAAACACACAGTCAAACAAACAAAAACAAAATCTCCTTGGCAGAGGAAGAAACGAACTCCTTCAGAGCTGTGTGCGTGCATGCGAAACAGACGTGTTCATTTGTAATGCACACCCAAACACACACACACACACACACACAAAATGTGTTAATACAATGCTGGTATGGTCTGGAGAGGACTGCGCACATTGACCACATGTAGGAAGGCAGCCAGCACAGATGCCACGGTGAGAAACTACAACTGACAGCAGGAGGAGGGACCAGAGTGATCCACGACTGGATCAGCTGCCATGACAGCAACTCTGCCAGACACATGCTCGATGCGCTCTGCCCAGCAAACAGGCTTACAGGCAACTCAAACTTAGCTAACTTTATACTCAGTAAACAGTCAGACTTTTAGCCAATGTTCTACAAGTTAAAAAAGAAGAAGTATCCATCTTAACAATTCATTTAGCTTACAATGAGATCTAAAATAGGTGTGAAAATCTTGTTCGCCTTGGTAATATTGGCGATGTATGGAAGGCAGACCAGAGGATGATTCAAATTACAAAGGAAACTAAATCTATAAAATGATTTACTCAGTAAATAACTCATTAATTATAAACATACGAGTAAGTAAAATTATATGCAAGGGAGAACGTGAATACAAATGCACTGTTGCTGAATGAATGTATGACAGAATTAATGAATACCTTTATACATTTGCAGACAGCACATATATTACCTTCAGAGGCTCACAAACATCTAATAATAACGTAACTATCCTTTTTATTCACTTGTTTCCCTCTTTGACTTCCAAAGCTTCCAGCTCCCTTCTTTCAAAGTCAGCGTCCCTCGTTTCGAAACACTGATCACAATCGGAGAATCCACAATGAATCTTCTGTTCATCTGAAGCACTCTAGTCTGCACACTTGAGCAGAGCTTCGATCTTCTGTTCGTCATCAAAGGGAATTAAACAAATGTGAAAAGCAGGCATGTAGCAGTCAGTGGCTGCTCACAAGGCAAAGTCACAAGGAAAGAAGTGGAGCAATACAGCAGTGTGCGATGGCTGGACTTCCTTTCATGTAAAAAAGGGCTCAAAGTTAGATTTCTCTTTTAAAGTGTCACAGTCTGGCCTTACTTCAATACGCTGCTCTTGCACCTGCAGCGGCAAGCTTGCAACAGCTCGCTCTAGCTTGTAACCAGCTAAAAAGGAGACTGTGACAGACTGAGCTTTCACTCGACAGTGTGTCCGCTACAGCAACCACAACCATTTTCTCCACATGTATTAACAGTTTTAAATCTGTTACAGCGCACCTGTGCAACTGGAGCTGGCATGCTGCTAAACACTGGTTGACGACGACTGTGCTTAGAGATTAAAAGCGTGTTTTATTTTCCCCCCCTAGAATATCAGTTTTTGGATGAACTACGGTGAATGGGAGATTACCATTTTTGGGTTTTGTCTCCCCGATCTCATCTCTATAAAACAGCGAAGTGAGACTCTGTCTATTGGAGTAAATCCCCTCTATAGCGCCGGCTCCAGGAGACTAAATCCCAGGGACTTCTCTCCTGCAGTTCTGTTGTCGGAGTGTGCCAGGCTGGGGATGGGTGACAGTGTGATGGATGGCAGCAGGCAAATCCACTCCTCTAATGAGCTTATGAATAAATATATCTAGTCAATGTGTGCAGATCCACGTGGCCGTGAAATAGATATTTGTTACATGCTCCGGATGTGAACATGAATATGCATGTGACATGTATGCAAGTGTACATGTGAGATTAGTGCGAGAGGGGGGGAGGGGATGCAGGGGGTTCTGTGACAGTAAATAAGCCACAAGACAATGTGAAAATTTGAAAAGCCCATCTCTATTCCCAAGTCTGTCAGCGTGGAAACATGCGCGCGCACACACACACACACACACACACACACACACACACACACACACACACACACACACACTCACACACACACAGCCTTTGGTGGAATCATCAACAAAAAAAAGAACGCTAGTCAATATTGTGATTCAAATTCACGTATGCCGGGTGTTGTGCATATGAAAGAGGAGCGCTTCTTTTCAACACGACAGTCCCCTCAGACACAACCTGCATTTCCAACAAATAAATGACAAGATCTGAATATGAATCGGAAACTCTAATATGCGATGCACATTCTCGTTTCTCATTTGCTGCAGATTAAGGCAACGATAAGCAAGTGAAAGGAGTCATTTCTATGGCAATGAAGTATTGTCTGTACCGCTGTCTCAGTTACAAACGACCTCAGGCACCCACTCAGACAAAGAGACGGGAGCCCACACGTACATGCAATAACACACACACATAAAATACAATAATGTGGGTGAGGACATACATTGCCCAGCTGTCTGCAACCAAAGCAGAGCTTTACAGAAACCAAGCATGCAGCCCTGGTCACTATGGCAACAGCAGAGCACAGGAAAACGACCAGTCTTGTCCACCTTTCCAAGGTGGTGGTAATGAAAGGAGAGGGTGATTTCACCAGCACTAAAAGCTTCAAGGTCCCTACACGTTTGGTCAAAAGTAAGCAAACGTCTCCTTCCTATTGACAACTCTCAGACACTTTACAGGACCAGGTCTTTTCCTCGTCACCTCAATTCCAGGAATTCAGCTTGTGAAGATGCTGCAAGCTGCTACAACCGCGCGTCTGATACTTTATGTTGTGGTGATCCATCTCTGCGCACCTCAGAAAGAGCTGAAATGGTCTCTAGATGTACCAATGTGAGGCTGATAAAGAGGCTATGTATTCTTCAGGAGGAGGTAATTAAATAGGGATATTTTTCCGATCTTGATATGTATATTATGATATGTCTTATCCATAAATATTGAAGTTAAATATCTCCCCCTCTTCACACATGAAAAACTAAATCCTCAGCAAATAATTTTGTTTCACTATTTTGAATTTTTCCTAAACAAATTACTTTTGTACCATTACAACAACATCATAATTTAATGATAATTTTCCTGTGATTATGTGATGTTTAAGAATGGCTTTGAAGTGAGTCTTTTAGAGGGTGAACAAGTATCTTAACAAGTATCTCCAAAAATAGGCTCATGAGGTCAAAAGAGATGCATTAAAAGGTGTAACTATAAGGTTTTGTATACTTATAATAGTATCACTTTAGCTATTAGTACTTTAAATTTACCTTTTACCTTTAAAAAATCCATTGCAAATCCTTTAAAGGCAAAACCAACAAAGACTCCTATAACTGCTCCCAGCACAACACACCCAAATCTCTGACCAAACTGTGGTCAGGCCAGTTACATTTTGAGTGATATAAGTTTTGAGTATGAATGATGGAATTAAAAAAGACTATATCTGGTGCAATGCTGACTAATATACGTTTGATATATTATGGATAAACTCCAGCACAGTTGGGGCTGATAATTAATGCGGGTTTGATGCTGAGGACTTTCTACATGCTGCTTTCTGTTACAGTAATTTTAGCAGTATTTACATATGGCCCTGAGGCTTGTTCCCAGTGTGCATATAGTAATACGGCTCAGAGACCACTGATAATTTTGTGTGCTTGACTTGTTGAACAAAACAATGCAGACCAGATGTTGCCGTGCAACACGGCGAGCTGTTCAGTCACAGCCTCAAAACAGAGGCTGCCGACAGTCGGCAGCAAGTGCAAGTCCATTAGCTAGACTGCCTCTCCCTCTTTTATGTATGTGTGCGAGTGTCTGTGTATTTATCATTACAGCCTTGGGAGGATTAGCCGAGCAAGGTGAGGCACAGGCAGAATTTTAAGAGGGGAGGAGGGAGGGGCTGATTTTCTAAGAACGCTCATTAGCTGAGCTCTCCGTCGCCCAAAAAGCTGTTAATGCAATATTTCATGTAACCATATCGGGCCTGGATTAGACCCATAGCACAAAATCAAGTAATATCAAAGCAAATGATAAATCAATCAAGAGGACCTCAGTCACTGTAGGAGAAGTTTTTGTCGAAGGTATCCTGAGCTGTTTATCTATGTCCAAACTTGCACTGATTTGTCAAAAAGCATTAATCTGTATGCAGCACTGGAACAAGAGCAGAAATGTGAAATCTGATCGGCTTCTAAAAGATTTTAAAAACAACGCGAGAGAGGGGCGTAGTTAGCAATCCTCACGCAGTGCCTTTAAGTTGGTTCGCAACTTACGATTGAACTCGACTGATCAAACGCGATGGGGCCTCTCTCCATCGGGCCCCACGGTGCAGTGAAACATCCTGCATGATGAGTGGAGGCTGACAAAAACTCAATACAGTCCTCTTAAAAAGCACATTTTAGGCCTACTGCCTAGACCGCTATCAGGGTGTCAAACTGAGCTCATGTCATTTTCTAGGGGTTCAGAAAACACTTTATAAAACTGTTTGTGAAATGGCTAATCAAGTGTACTTTTATAATTATTGCATAAACAGAGCCCTCGAGCTTGACGGCTTTTTTTTTTTTTTTTTTTTTTTAAGTGTTTCTAAAATTTTGCCACACTGGACCATTTACTTGCTCTGAGCAGATTTATTTTTATCATGCCATCGCTGGTCTAAATCCCTGTTGTGTACATCCTCTTTATGTCCATACTGCAGGCTTTCTGGGCAGCTGTCTACTCCAGCGAACAAACCCTTCATTCCTGAAAGACTCTGGCCTCATGACTCAGCTGTAGACAGCGGGTATTGTCAACAATGAGCGCTTTAGACACCGCTAACTTTCTTTTCTCGTGGTTTCACGCCTTTGGTGGCAGGGTGACACATGAATGTGACCATGAACTTTTCACAGCCCCTTTCTCAGCAGGACACATGGGAGACCTGAACTCCTGTGGCATGAGGATAACAGCCAACCGTAAAGTAAAATACGAAACCTCTTTAAGAAAGCGAGACCGGCGTAATTGCCAAGGACACCATTTGATACCGTGGCCTAATAATAGCTGGGATGCCTTGACCTCTGCCCCAGCTGGTGCAGCCCCTGCTGGGGATATTTATAACCTCCCGGCTACGCTCAACTCAAAGACCACAACTTTGTCATTGAGAAAATCAGGATGAACAGGATCTTTCACTGCCAGCATTCAATTACTGAATTAAATTAAACACTCACACAAGGCAATAAATGAGGAAAATGCACAATACCACTGATTTCCAATTAAGATGTTTCTGATAATCTATAGCACGACATAAAATGAACATCAAAGCCCCCCCGAAAAATCTTTCATGTCTGACAAAAACTATAATCAACTGTTGCTCTTATGTAATCCCGCAGCCATAGTTAGCAGACTGATTGCAGCCACACAAAGTCAGAGCTGCGATCCAGACAAATGCCTCATAGCGGTTCAGCACCCTGAAATGACTGAGCAAATAAGTTAACGGCAGACAGACAAGTGGTGAATATTAATACTGAGGATGGTGTCACTGTGCAGTCCTGTGCAGCCGCCTGTAAGGCTTTGGCTACGCATGGACACACATACACACACTAACACACTTCTTTAGGCCTCCGTGTGCTTCTGTGTGTATCTCACAGAGAAATGTTTGCTCAGCTCTCCACCGCCAGCGTTCGCGGAAAGCACTGAGGTGGTATATGTAACCCACTGCTCTGTTTTGTAAGCAAATCATTATCATCGCTATTAATAGAACACTGCGGGTTTCTCTTTTCCACTCTCCAGCTTTTTTTTTCTAGACGGTACTGCTAAATATCCAGATAAAACCAAATGTAAGCAACAACAACACTAAGGAGTAGTAAGATAGTAATAGTACGTTTATTTGTATAGTGGCCTTTTCTTTTACTTAACAGGAATACAATTCAGAGAGGCAAAACAATCAGAGACACTGCAATGTTTTACCTCAACACAAAGGCAAAATATGTTGCTAGAATAACAATAAACTCTAGGAGTTAAAGGGAAAACCTAAAAGATGATAACATGAAAGCGCTGGATGCTAAATGGTTGTCAATTAAAAGCCTGAAGAAAAAGCAAAAAATTGGTATTGGTATTTAAAAAAAGAAAACATACAGCAAGTTTCTCTGGACAACTTGCAGCTGATTTTTGACATAAAGATGTTTTAG
>JAVQJZ010181530.1:0-12115 GCA_036025355.1 Leiopotherapon unicolor | reverse complement strand
TTCATCAGTCTTTGGCAGAGTATTTATGGTGCCACATTTCTGCTCTGAAAAATAACATTAGTTTCATCTTGAGAGAAGCCTGTCTTGGCTCTCCTCTTCATTATAAAACTGTCAGTCTGCTATGGCAGAGAGGGCATTTTGTTTACAGCAGATCAGATTAACAGATTTTAATTAGCTGTAATTAATGCAACCCTTTACCATATCCCCTCTTAATATATTACTCCAAGTCCAACCACGTTGAAACCATATCCACATCACATGCCTTCAGCCCCGCAATTGACAAAAGAGGGATTTAGATTGATATCTAGGAAGCATCTTTAGAAGTGTTAAAACCAGCAGAAATCTCTGTATGTTAATGTGCAAACGTTGAGTCACACAGTATGAGTCATCAAATTGGTATATGTGGGCACACAATGGCATGATTAGGCCAACTCATATTTAACAGACAGGACAGTAGACTTTTACTGAATTCCAGTACAGACAGACAGATATATAATATCTGTACACATACATTGTTCCCTTTCCACTCACTTTAGTAATAATGGTTTCCACTGATGCCTCTCCTGAAGCCTGTCCCGACACCTAAAAATCAATGGTTGTGTTAGTGCTGCATTACCAGCTTGTGTATGGCTATCCTTGACCACACTATGTGATCAAAACACAGAAACACAAAAGATTCATTTAGTATGGAGTAATAGGTTAGACTAGGTAAGGGCAAGTGGCCGTACATAATTACCTACTTAGTCAGCAGTCACTGAGGTTTCACAGGTGTAGCCAAAAAGTTCATAATGTAGCAACATTTATGTGTTACCTCCTGTATCTCCATTGCATAAGAGAAGAAGTTTATCTCCTCCAACACTGCCACAGTAAGCTCCTCCACATTTAGGGAATGCCCAACAATGGACTCCAACGTCTCCCAGTGCTCTGGTTTCATACATGGGTTACGCACATCAGTGATCACAGGCAGCTGAAGGAAAACATATAATTTTTTTGCTGAGTAAAAAATCAGGTCGTTAAATCAAATGCACTTTCTTGCAGTCTATTTTCTAATGTGGCATCATTTCTAGAAGAGAGCACTTTATACTACCCACCCTCTGCTTTGTGACTTCCACCTTCTCCTTGAGTCTTGGCAATACATTGTTGCGTGGCAGGCCCTTTTCCATCTGGTTGACATATTTGCTGTATTTGTTGACCTGTGTGCTGAAGTGCTCGAGGTCCAGTTGCTCAAGTGTGCTCTAGGGATGGGTGAACATGTAAGGACAAAGTCAAGCTTAGAACAGAGCACGAGGATGAGCTCGGTCTGTACATTATTATTTATGTGTGTTCAGGCCTTTGTATTCACCTGACTCCATCCATCTTGTAAAGAGTCCCATTCCTCTAGAGAGTCCCACAGCAGCTGCTTCAACCTGAACTCTGCTGTTAACTCGCCCAGAGTGTCAAACTTGGTCACCTCCACCTTTATTCATCAGAAGGTAGAGGATGGGTTGGTTGGCTTGCTTGTTCGAAAAGTTGAAATAACATGACCCCTTCTGCTAGTTTTCGAACTCAAAATAAAATGATTATGACTCACTCGGGACATGTCTTTTGCAAGAATCATTTTGAAATAATCTGGAAAATTACAGCACCTTGAATTTCTTCTGGTAGGAGTTGTAGGTGGAGGCCTTGACCTGCAGCTCATCAATGGAAATCTGGATCTCTCCCAGCAGCCGACGCACTATGGAGGAATCTGCATTTATGTCTAAGATTTGTGGATCCTACACATGAAAAACCACAAGGTCAACAGGTGAAAGTGTAGTAGACTAAACTAATTCTGACATATTTTATACTGTTTGACGCACATTAGTTAAAAAAAATGTACAGTATGCAATTTCTCCATGTACCTGTGATTTAAGCCTGGTTTTCATGACCTCATGGCCCAGCTCCTTTATGTCCTTGTCTAGTGAGCTGCAAAACTTCTCCATGGTGGAGTCCTTCTCTGCTGCTGCCTCATCAATGATGCTGTGCAATGAGTTTATGGAGGGTTGCAAGGTGGCAAAAACAACGAGATCCTCAGGCGGCGTGGGAACTGAGTACATATTAATTAGATTGTACATCTGACACACTGTTTCTTGTTCCTCTTCTAACACTGTAATCTGGTGAGAGGGGCAAAAAGAAGCAGAATAAACTGTGGTAGAATACAGTTGGACAGGAAAACGTGGAGAGGAGGCTTTGTTGTGATTGTTACAGAAGCTGCTAGTACTGTGAAATGAACCTACTTACCCTCTCCTGTATCTCATCCAGGAATATGAGGGAGTCGCTCAACTCAGCTGTAGTGGAGGGACTGAACTCTAGCTTAAACTGGGCTTCACAAGCCTCTGCAATGACAGCGTCTAGCTTCCTCCTAGCCAGCTGAGTAAGCATCTCGTTGATGGCCTGGAGTAGAGATTCAGAGAAGAATGAACTCCTTGTTTAAATTACTTGTCTGCCATGGTCAAAATGCCTCCGCAATTATAAAACCAAAAACAGTTGTGTAATACCAGAATACAGTATGTGTGTGTGCCAAATAATTAGTCCTCACCTCCAGACAGCGGAGTGGGGAAGACACAACCTTCTCTTTGAGCTGTGTTTTGTCCACAAGCAGTAAGCCAAGATGTCTCTTTGGTTGGATGGCTAAGGCCTCCTTGTGCTCACTGTGATACAACTCCAGTGCTTTCTCAAAAAAGGATAAACCTATGAGACGAAGTAGTCAATCCATCAGTTCCAGTAAAATCAAGATGAATGGTGCATGGAAAAAAGCAAAGCAAAAGGAAACAAATACAAAAGAATAACTTCTGTTTTTGCACAGGCACTGACCAAAGCCTGTACAATTTTTGACGTAAGATATAATCAGACCACTTTATCATTAGGGCCCATGTGATTACTTTTAGCTAAAATGAAAGGTTCTGAAATATGTACAACTAAAAGATGCAATTAGTGGTTCCTAAATGAAGTAAACCCAACTGTGATGGACTGGTTAACTAGGGTTTGGTTTTCTGACAGCCCTGCTTATGTATGCAAAACATGCTGGCCATCTGCTTTTACATCTTGCTGGTGTTGTGTTCACTTTTCACTTAAATTTATCAGCAACTGTTGTTAAATATCTATCAGTATGTAATGTATGTGTATGTGTAATGTCTTCTGTTTCTGTTGTATACAGATTACACAGACACAAGGCAACTTTTCAAAAACTATTTAACTATCTAAAAGATGTTAACAATGCAGAGATAAAAACATCAGCTTTACAGATGTATTTGGCGAAGGGAATGGATTCAACACTTTTCCTGGGTCACAGGGATACACACAGTATGTTTTGGTGAGAAGCACTAGATGTTTGTTTTCAAGAAATCTCCATTAAGTATCTTTATGGAAGTAGAAAGCTGAAAGGTGTCTGTACTTGAAAACAAAAATATCCTTTTTAGATAAATGGTTCACCAAAGGTCTGGTGTGGGCAAATATGCTATTGTGTTTTTTTAAGTGCCCAAAATATGTTTCTAATACCAGCAGAGCTGGTAACGCAGGCATCTCTCTTATCAGAAAAGAAAACACTTGAGAAATGAGGACTATTCTCAACTGAACTGCTCTTTGTGTTGTGAGTGGGAGACGTGATACAAAAATAATGTTTATGTTGATGTGCAGGACATCACCATGGTCCTGTTGCCGCGTTGCATCCAGATCCAGACTCTCATTCTCTTTGTAGAACAGCCGAAAAGGTTCAAACGTGTCCGAGTACATCTTTGCTGCATCAAAGGTGTACCGGAGTGATTCCTTGGGGGAAAACAAGTAAGGCCCGTAGTAATGTATAGACAAAGTACAACATAAGCGATAAAAACCAATGCAAATTAAAAACTGACCTTGATGTTTTGAATGATACTTTGAAGTTGACCATCATTCTCTGTGATGGATTCCAAACAAGGACCACTCTCGTACTTATGGTCCAACTCCTAAAGATTAGCACACAAACAAAATAAAAAAACAAAAAAGCACATACACTGACTATATCATATATTAATTACTGAGTAAAATCAAACAGTACTTTTTAAAAATTTTTTACATATCAACAAAAATAAAGTTAGCTAAGTTATCCTGAATACACAGGTGGCGATATTCTTACTACCTTATAGTCTCCGGGCTCTGTCAGTGAATCAAAATCTGGGTCTGTTGTCAGCGCCTTCACTGACATCACTGTTTTCTCAAACCACCCAATGATCTCTGCCACAGCCTCCTGTAGGAAATAATATGCAATATAATTAAGGTGGACATGGATAACAAAAAAGTGGTGCAGTTTATAACAATTTAGAAATCTGACCTGAAAGTTCTCCTCAGAGGGTTTGTAGGTCAAAGCATTTGCGTCCAGTATCAGCTCAGAGATGAACATAGGTTGGACATGGGGAGCTTCTGAGTTGAGGGACTAATAAAGACACATAAACCAACCAAAAAAAAAAAAAAACTCTGGTCTGTATCTGCTGATGTATACAGTAATTAGAGTTACACTGTAAATAAAGTAAGGTAAATAATACTCAAACAATGTCTCACCTTCTTATCCATCTCTTCTTCAGCAGGGTCAGTGGTATCCTCAGAGTGCTGGCTCCAGCTCTGGATGATGGCCTGGCTGGGCGTTTGACTTACCTGCTCCTGGAACACTGCCATTAGTTTGGCCACTGCATTTGTCACCAACGTGTGCAAGGTGGAAACAACCATATAGTCAACAAGACGGATGAAGCTGTGTAAGGGAAAGACAGAGAAGAGTTGGACTGGGGGAGACGTGCATTACAAATGCATTACTTATAACATTAACAATTTTTTGCTCTGTTCAATTGTGGCATTTAACGGGTAAGTGGAATTCATTAATTTAAGTTTTTTTTATCAATGTAATAATGTATTTGTGTAATTAAGAAAGCTTGATTCACAAAAAGAAACAGAAAGAAAGTAGGATTAAAGGGAAATAAATACAACAGAAATAACCCACCAGATGAGGCGGCTACAGAGAAAACCCTTGCTGATCTCAGAAAGAAATTTCTGGGTCTTTTCACCAGCTGTGACAAACAGAGAGTAATATCAATCTTCAAACATTATGCTTTATGTATGTACATTCAAGAGTCTCCATATGATCCGTGTATACGCACTTTTATCAGCACTGAAGTGTGATTGTTCCAAGTAGTTGCGACAAGCACAAATTGTCACCTCCTTTACTAGCTCTTGAAAATTCTCCAGGTCAATCAACACCTAATAATAATGAAGAGGCAATGAGCTGAAGGACACATACATTTAAATAATTCAAACATCTGAGCCAAGTGTTGTAGGAATGTACGATTGCACCTCTTGCAGTTGTTTGAACTGGTTGTCATGGAACTCCTGCAGGGTGTAAGTGTGTTTCTTCTCGATGTGGCACAATCCTGTGTCACTGATTTGGTAACACATTTTCTTGATGTCCATCAGTGCAGGACTTAGAGACTGTATAACATGTACAAATATCAACATATTTACAGCGTGCAACATTCCTTTCAAGATCATTAAGAGGCACTGAGAGAAAATCCAGAGCTTAATTTATATACATACTCACATACCTGATTGACAATGAACAGGTGTTTTCGTAGGGCCAACTTGGCCAGGTGAACCTTCTTGGCACGAATTACGGTGCGCCAGACATAAAAGGCTTTCCACTTTCTGAAGCGAGCAAAGAAGGGGATGCAGAGCAGCTTGCAATGGTTGTTGTACTCCCGTTCCCAGCACTCGAGGGTCATGAGGTCAGACTCGTTCTGACACACTGATAACACCTCGCCATCGCTGATCAACAAATAGTCATCCTTACTGTACTTGAACATTCTAACTTTGGAATCGGCGTCCAGCAGTCCACTGTTCTTGATGGAAAAGGGCCGTGCGGGCGGGCTCTGTTTCGACACCAGATTCTGTGACAATTGGGGAGTGATGGAGAGACAGATGAAATGCTTAATGCAAGTAATTCATTTGAAGGCAATAAACAATGATTGTGTGGCTTTGACAACCTTTTACTTGAAGAACCAGATTTCCCTAAGACCATTTTGACAAAACACAACATTTCGTCACCAGTCATTTAGACTGTCAGGGAAACGATTGGCCCAGAAGACAGATAAATATGCCAAAATCCTACTCACAGAATTTGGCTTCAGCATTCCCTTTATTTTAGATTTATTGTTTGCCCCTAGATGTACTTCTGAGGGATCCGTCCATCAAAGACTATGGGCAGCTCTTAAGCAATGCTCATTCTCTTCACAAACATGCCTGTCACTGACCTTGCCTGTGGATTTCAGAGGAGGTAGGTGGACTGAAACTTGTTCACGGCGCCTGTGCGGCTGCTCAGTTTGCTTTGAGGAAGGTGACTGAGTGTACCAGCCCGGAAAAAACATCTGCTCACGGGTTTTTATATGGTCAAGACTGGGTTGTTTCCTTTTGACACGTCTCTTCAGCACAGCCTAGATTAAGAAGAAGAAAGTGGCATGTACACATATCTACACACACTGATTACTTTAAGACTGAGTCATGGATAATATATTCATTATAAAGAGTATGTTAAGGTGCTACAGTATGCTAAATTAAGGGCACAGGAGATTGTGGTTCGTACAGTCTCAGTTCGATCTTCGTTTGCCCGGTCTCACCTGTGCGTCTTGAACGTGGACTGGAAGTCTTGGCAGGATGGTTGAGCTCTGTAGTTCAGGAAGTTTGTGCCGCCGCTCTGTGACAGCATGTCAAGTGGCATTTAGGTTGGATACTGACATTAAATAAAAAGTTGCCTCACCAACATTTGTTATTTGTACAGCATGACACATAAGATATCATTTAAATCACTTCTAAAAACATATTTGACCATTCACACCACTTTGTGTGTTTGTGTCATTTCTTTAACTCTTCTTTTTATCACTTTCATGTGTACAATTATACCATTGTAGCTGTTCTTGGTTCAACTATGTACTAAATCACGCTGTAACTTCTGAAGCCTTGTTTCATAATGCAGTTTCTTGTGATCATGTCCACAGGAGCTAACAGCTCTGTGCTGTCTGTCTCTACCTCTGGACTCATCTCGGAGTCGGGAGCTGCTCGGTGGGGAGGCCCGGGAGGCTGCAGAGGCCATGAGATGTATCCTCAAAGTTCCTGGGATGGAAACAGGAGTTATTTTTGTCAGAAAAAACAACCACAAACTGTATTACTTACGCAGCTAAGTTCATATAGATGGGTAAAGTTAAATTTATGGTCATTACATTAAATGCCCACACAGATACAGCAACTTTTGTAATGTTACAGATAATTTTGTCATTCATTTACTCTAGCTGTGCTTAATTAACATCGGCTTTTCTACTTCAATTAACATTAACGCCACTTCAAACGGTAAAGTTAGCTAACTTTTTTCCAGTTCGCTCAGTATGTCTGGACTTCTCATTACCGTCATACTGAGGACGCTTTATTTCCGAGATGTACTCAAACTTTCCTACCGTGTTCGTTGTATCGACTTTGGAAATGTTTCTGCTGTCCAGCTCAGCTTTCTATCACTTTAATGAATCTCCTGCTCTGTCGGGGTCGCGACCTGCAGCTGAAGTTTACGGTCTCCTAGCAACAGCGTTCAATCCCGGCATGCAACGCAGCCAAACAAAAAGGCACGTTGCTGGTTTTGGGTTTCATCCCACGTGTCTGCGCTTCACACTGCCACTTCAAAGGTGCCAACAAGCACACATTTAAGAGCCAAAGCACTGAATTCCCACTTCATCCCATTCGTACATATACAACAACCAGGAAGTTTATTTTGGAATTATAACAAAGTTTATTTTAGATTTTACATACAAAACATCACTTCATCCTTATAAATATTCAGCATTCAAACTTAAGTTCAACAGTAGTGTATAAAATTGGACCGTGATCACCAGAACATTGCTACTGTTGATGCGTGCTTTTGGCCAAAATGTTGATATGGTATCAAAAAGAGCAACGTGATAAACCCACATGGTCACATTATTTTTCCTACAGCGCTGTGACAGTCGTCCTCATAAAGTCTCTGGATCAGCCAGAGCTGTTTTCCTTCGCTGTGACGCCAACACACTCAGCTGTAAACAAAACAGAAAAAAAAAAACACATTCAGAGCACAAAAGATAAATAAGATCAGTCTTCAATCGTATAACAGAAGAACATGAAAAATGCATCTCTCTTCACAGAGTCACACCACAGTACGGCACCTGTTGTGTAGCGGTAGTTGCCCTTTGTTCAGCTTGCGTTAGCCGCCTCTGGAGACGACTCGTCTTCTCTTGATAATCTGCGAGCTGCCTCTCATACTGCACAAACACACACATACCAATTATATATACCATGGACTCAAACATACCAAAGTCACCGTGTTGTCGCTTTTGTTTTCAAAGCGTTGTAGAACAATGGAACATAGAGACACACTGACTCTGCCTGTTTGTAGATGTGAGGCCCTGCATTTACAGAAACTGTGAGTGAATCCCCAAAGTATTAAAAAGTATTACTTCTTCGCTCCTGAATAAACTCAATTTCTTTTTATTAATTATCTTAATCAATTGCTATTATTAAGACTGAACACAGCCTGTCTTTGCCAGCTGACACAAATGTTGCAGGTTTCTAGTTTGATGCCTCCTGCCGCTTGTCTTTTTGCAGGTGCTTGCTGAGCACACTAATACAAAGGAGGTCTGACATTTGCAGAGGCCAGCAGCAACTGAACAGGCCTGAACAGCAAAGGGCAGCTCCTCCCCTTAGGAAGACGACGGCACCCTACAGTGCAGAAAAACATCTTACGTTTCCTCTTATAGGACCAGAATTTAAAGATTTGCTGACTGTTTCATCTCCCTTTCAAGCTAAACTCTCTTGTAATGGAAATCATGCTGCAGGGTTGTGTGTGTGCATGTTACACCAACCTCAGCAACAGTGTTATGGTCAGTTTCAAGCTGCATCTCGAGCTCGTGCGAACGCTGCTTCTGACGATTCAGCTCGGCTCTGAAAGAGACGAAAAAACAAACAAAAAAAAAAAGTGCTAAGCCACTTCGCGGGGAGACAAAAACACTTACAAAAGCTTTATTTTCAAGTATTTCAGCGTTCAATATTTCCAGCAACATTCCGGCATAGTACAGCTGTCGCTAAGGGCAAAACTACTTCAAGTGGTAAGTCAATTTTTGTTTCAACTGTTATCGAAATCTTTGGTGCTGCGCCTTAGCTGTTGTAGGGTCTTTGATCCAGTGTTTGCCATAAAACTGATACAATAAAGAAAACAGTCCTTAGGCAGTATCAGAAGAAAGGTCTTTTCTTATTATGTAGAAATGCCTGTTTCTATAGCACCTAGAAGAGTGCTGTGTTCAATATGATTTTTTGCATTTCATTTGATTTGAACAAAAACTGTATGATACTGGGATCAGAGTGCTGTTGTTTTGGCAGTCTGTCAGTTATAGAGGATGTTTGCTCAGGCTGCTTGTTCTTTTTTGAGCACCACATTGCTTCACATTTAACTACACAAACACCCAGTAAAGTCACACTGACAGATGTTGTTGGAGCAGGCACAGTTTTTTATCATTCATGTTCCCTCTCTATTTTAAAGATTTAAACTGGCAACCTTTTAGTCTCAAAGCACATTCCTCATTGTGAATTCTGCATCCTACTTTCTTGTCTTTAGTCATTTTCAATATGCCTTTGGTAGTTCTTACTTGAGGCCTGTGATTTTAATCTCGAAGGCCTGAACCAGGTTCTTGGCCTCTTCTTTCCAGCGCTGTGTACTTTTCTGCTGCGCCGTGAGGAGGCGCGTCAGATCAGCATTAGAGCTCCGGCTGCTTTCCTCCAGCTCTCGCACCCGAGCGTCGAGTCCCTGCTCCTTCAGGCTGTAGTCCTGCTCCATCTGTGACACCTGTGAGGTTACAGCAGAGTGAGGGGTTGGCTGCATAAAGTATAATATAATATTATTTATCTTGACAAGTGTGCAAAGCATTTATTGTATTGTTTGTCTTTCTATTTTTTAACTTCTTCCAACTTCCATCATGTTCTATGCAAGTTTCTAAATATTTCTCTCAGTAATACCTTTCCAACTGTTAATCCAAATGCTTGTTTGGCAAACGCATCAGATCAGCAGGCTGAACAAATCTGTTTTTTTTTTCTTTCCCCACTGCTTTTATCTTTTCTCCCACTCCTCTTAAAGGGGCACTCCACTGATTTTACACACGAGGATTAGTTTACTCATCGTGAGTACTACTACTGAGCCTGAAAAAAAAAAACTGTTGTACAATGTCATGTGTGACTTTAGAGGGAGCTTTGTAGAGTCTGAGAGAATAATCCTGACAATGTCTCTCAGCCCGTCTCTCAGACAGCAAATTTATACCAGAGAGAGTTACAAACTGAGGGTGGGAATCTGCCAGGCAGGGATGGTCTAACAAACTTTAAGAAGTTATCAGAGTGCATCGTGGGAATAGTAGGATCCAGGGGATTTAGCCTGAATGCTACTGCTCTGCTCTGCCTGTGCGGCTGTAGATGACAGTGTTAGTGTGTCTGGTGGTCAGCTGGTAAACCAGTTTGGTCCAGACTGAAATATCTCAACAACACCGTGTCATGTTCTCCAGAGACAAAACTGACTGATTTTGGCGATACACAGATTTTTCCTGTAGCTGCATTGTTTCTTGGAGGAACTCCCATGAGCTCACATTCACCCGGTTTGTGTGTGGCCTGGGAGAAGGACAACCGATTGAAAAGGAGTTTGACCTAAGAAGATTTCAGTACCTCACTGGGCAGGTTGATTACAGTGCAGTATGCAGGTAAAAAAGCAAAATAAAAATGAGAGCAAAATAAAATACCACCTCTTATTTACTTCATCTAGTAGTTTTTTATGCAGCGCTTCAAAGGCTTTTGTAGGAATAAAATAATAAAAGATAAAAAGACCACACTAAGCTTTATCTACATACACAAATCTTTGCTGACCTGACAGGGATTCACCTTTTCTATTGTTGTGTGGGACACCGTGAGTCCGACTCGCAGCCGGTGGCTGAAACAGGCGATAAATCCATAGCAAGAGCAGCGAAACCAGCGTTGTGTAAAATCATTCATAATGACGAGCTATATTTGTATAATGTGTGGTAGCCTGCATCCTGGTAGATCACATGCACATACAAATGAGTATGAAGCCCCAAAATCCTTCATAGTGATGGAGTATATTAATCCCTGAGCATGTGTTTGGTGTGTGTCTACCCCTGCTCCATTATGTGTGGGAGCCTAAAGTTGAAGTATTGCCCTACACAGTAACTTCCTCCGTCTTCTTAATTTCCTACAAAAAGCTACCTCTTTGACAGTACCTCTTCCCTCACTGTCCTTACATTATTCTTTTTCATTATGTTACCTGTTGTTTGGCCTTCTTTTTGACCAGCAGGGTGGCCTTGCGCAGCTCATCCATCTCCCTGCGGAGCTGCAAGTTCTCTTGTTGCAGCTGGAGCCGCTCCTCGCTGACGCTCACACAGTCGTCCCGGGCTGCAGCCAGGCTGCCCTGCAGCCGCCGTACTTCCTCTTGGCACCGTGACAGCTCCTCGCTGTAGCTACAGATGGACGGAGATAGAACAAAGAAGGAGGCGGTGAGGCCAGGCCGCACTGTTATTTTATCATTACTGGCAGAAGATGGAGATACACGGGCACCTCCACCTGTCATTGTGAGTGCTTCCGGGTGTGAGAAGGGATGGGGGAAAGGTGGAGAGTAAGCCTACAATGCAAAGTTACACTTACTCCATTTCCATCTTTTTCAGTTTGTTCTGGGTGCTTTGCAGAGTGAGGCTCATGTCTTCCTTCATCCTCTCGGCATCCAGACACCTCTGGTGAAGGGTATCAATCTTCCTGAACTCTGGCTCTGCCCTGCCCTCCTTATACACCTAAATCATAAAAACCACAGGCAGCATTATAACAATCATTAGGACTGGCTCAGCTCAATTATAAGATAAGGTAATTGAACACCATTATACAACAGCAGCTTCTTTCTTGTCGTTTTACTGATACATCCATAGATACCTTCTCCAGCTCCTCCTCTACAGCTTTTCTCTCTCGTAGGGACCTTTCAATCTGAGACTCTTTATCTGCACACTCCTAGAGAGAGGTGGAGAGA
>JAVQJZ010181450.1:0-14526 GCA_036025355.1 Leiopotherapon unicolor | reverse complement strand
ATCTCAACATGGTTAATCTGTCTATATTTTGGATTTGTACTATGTTGGTTTTGCTGTTCCCCTTATGTTGTACTCCCCTCTAGATGTTTACAGTTTTGTGTTGTCTTCTCTTACCTGTTCACCTGGGCCTGTTAAAGAAAAGGAAGTGGGGGGTCACGTGCCCTCACAACTCTGGAGGAAAAAAGGAAGAAAATAATGAAACATTTTCAATCACAACATTTTTGTGTTAAAGGACAAAAGTGTATTAGAGGTGGTGGAAAAAAAAGCCAAATAACCATTTAACTTTAACATTTTGGCGACAAACTTCGCAGCACCCCTAACGCGAAGTAGGGCTACACCTCGCGCGCGCTCCCTTTCGTACGCGCCGTGCACGCGCCGCTCCGTCAGCCGGACAGTAAAGATGGTGGCCAGCGCGCGAGTGCAGAAGCTGCTCCGGCGATACAAACTCGCGATCGCCGCCGCGTTGACCATCCTGCTGGTCCAGGGGCTGGTGGTGTGGAGCCTGAGGAGTCTGGAGGAGGGAGAGGCAGAGGTGAGCCGCCGTCCCGCCCGGGGTCTGCCGGAGAAACGCAGTTTAATCGGTTTAAACGCGGAGCTAGCTGTTAGCTCGTGTGTTGTGATACAGTTAGGCTAGCTGCTGTTAGCTCAGTTAGCAGTTTGGGGAAGAAACACTTTGGTACAGCCGGACCAGCCCTGTCTGTCTGTCTGTCTGTCTGTGTGTCTGTTGTCTGTGTGTCTGTCTGTCTGTCTGTGTGTGATAGAGCACCACAGTGACACAGCACAACACAGTTCAGGCTCCATGTTTATAACAATGAAAGTACTGATAGTTAAAAGGCAGCTCTTCGCTACTCTTGTCACCACATTTAAGCTGGAGTCACTGTTGTGTGTTTGGAAACGTGAATCAGCCTGATTCACTCATATAAAAAGCAAAAAGGGCGACTGTGACGTGGCGCAGTTTTATTATTTTATTTCTCGAGCGAGGAGTCTGTCATGATTCATTGATCATTTGATCAGTTTGAGTCACGCTTCATGTCCCAGGATGTCCAGCTCCCTCCTCTAGTTTATTCTTTGCTTACTTAGATCCACCAGAGGCCTCTCTGTCTGTGACCTTCACTGGGCTGTGAATCACACCAAAACACCCAGAGAGGGGAGCCCCAGGAGGGAGTTAAGCAGGGAGCTGACACAGTTTATTTGACATTATTATCCACCGTGGGAAGCTTATCTCCCTGTGCCTCCTTCGCACACCTGGAGCGCTCCGTACCTCTGTACCTCAAGGCAGTGCCTGATCCTGCTCCTGCCCCCCCTCCACCTGAAAAACCAGGTAAGGGGAGCTGTTAACAGATGTGACCCGTGGAGGACTGTGCGCGCTGATAAAGTCGCAGGAATGCAAGCTGAAACTTGAGTTTGGAACCTCGCCACCTCTCCGCCGTGATGTTCCTCCCAGCGAGGAGGAACTGCAAATCTGAGGAGGGAACAAGTTTTTAGTCAGAGAGGGATCGTGGCTCTGTTGTCGTGCCTTCATCTGATACGAGTGACGCCAGCCCGATGTGAAGTGATCCATCTTCTTTGGGTGCTTAAATGACAAAACGGGAAGCGTGATGTGTCGTGCGTCACGTTGCAGAAGTCATGTGCCTTTTTGCCTGCTATCGCCTGTTTGCATTAAAAGCCTCTGGGCTTTGTGCTGCCACATCAGGTGCATTCAGGCTTAAACATGCTTAATATACAGAGGAATGTATGCAGGGGTTTGTGTTTGAGTGTAGCTCACCTGGCTGGTGTAGAAATACATAGCTAAAATCTCAACACAGGCAGTCAAAGTATTTGCACTTCATGTTTATTAATAATCCAGTTCTCCGTTTTTTATTAATAATGTAAAGGTGGAAACTGGTTTCTTTAATTCCCTCAGAAATGCCACTCTGCTGCTCACACACGTTGACCTGACATGCAACTATGTTGGCAGACATCCGTGCAAATGTCAAGGCACGGGGTGTTTGCATGTTAGCAGACTCGCAGACGCAGCATCAAGTTTCAGGCTTAAGAATGCGTCTTAATCGTCGCTTCACCCCCGAACAGTGCACGTTCAGTCAGAGAGGCTCACCGACGCAGGAAACATGAGCGAGGTTGGCTGGATTCCTGCATGCTCTGTGGTCTCTCTGCGTTAACTCGCGTCTGCTCTGATCTCGCTGTGCATGTGTTAACACGGCCTCACGCGTTACATTAAAGCCCTCATGCAGAAGGATTATTAGGACAGAAGAAGAAGACGACTACTGCCATCCTCGCGTCACCCTCTCCTATCCTGCGCCCTCCTACAGAGCTGAGTGCTCACTGCTTCTTCCCGCTTCAGCAGATGGCGTCGCTGATATGGTTTCACTCGGCTTTAATTGGAAAGTAAAGAGGCTGCCTGGCTCGCCTTTGAATCAATACGTTTTTGACATGATGGCGTTAATTAAAAGCTGTGAAAATGAGCGATAAGGAAAATTGAAACATTTGCCTCATGCCGCGTGCTTGTCTTGGCGCGGGAACATTTAGCCAACAAAAGAAACAGATCTTTACATGTGTGTTTATTTTAAATTTTGAGCTATGAGCCACTGTAGACTGAAAATGTACCACCGCTGCTGGAGAAGTGTTGAGAGCAGTTTGCTTGACACAAAAAAATGTAAATGTATCAGTCAAATGACCTTCAGTCACATTTCTTCTCTACTTTTCTTTGGACCTAACAATTTCAGGTGCAGTTTTACTTTGGATTTCATCATTCTAGACACCAGAAATAATGCTGTGCTGTTGTCACATGGACACCCAGTTAAGAATACATGGTTAAGAAATTGGGTTTCCTTTGCAGAGCTCTATCTGTGCGTCTCTTAGACCTTTACCCTGATTAAAGGGTGATGCTTAGTACCTCAGGTCTCTGTGAAAGCTGACAATAACCAGGTTGCTCAAGTCTATGTAAACTCGCTGAAAGAGGCTTGCAGTGCAATGACTGGTATGTAACTGGGCTCCACAATGCCTCTTACTGTAATGGGTTTGAGAGTGCAGTTGGCAATCTCTATCTGACTGTACTGTGTTGGTTGGCAGCTCGTGTATTGGCAGTGTATTATCTGGCTCGTTGTCCTACCAGCAGTCCCTCCTCTGTTCCCATCATCTCCAGGCTGTCGCCGTGCCAGCGGCGCGAGGCGAGCGATCCCGCGCTCTGCCATATCGTCTGACAGAGGCAGAAAGCTCTCAGCCCACTCGCTGTTCTTCTGCTTCTTCCTCGTCTTCTCCGTCTTCTCCTACAATGGCACATTTTGAAGGGCTTTTTTGTGTGATCCAGTAATCTGCTGTGCCAAAGCTGTGATGCTGTTTGGCCAGAAGATTTAGAAACGGCGTAAGTCCCGGGTTTTTCAAAGCCTGCCTTCCATTTTTGGAGGTGTTATTTGTGCTCCAGTAAGACTGATTCTCTCTTTCCTCTTGCATTAAAATTAAATTATACACTTGGGACATTGGGACTGTAGGAAGAAACCGAGATTAGTGATGGTTGTTGGGTCCTCACATCGTTACAGTACCTCAGTGTTAAAAAAAAAAATGTTTTTAACATTATGTCGCTTTTATTTATATTAACTACAATATTATGTCTGTGACATTGACAGTTTTCACCAGAGCAATTTCATTTCTTCAAAGCACACACACACACACACACACACACACACTGTAAAAGGATCATGCCTGACATTTTAGGGAGTCTATAAAGTCTCAGAGGATGATTTGGGATGCAAATGCCGTACACAAATCATGAAGCCACTAGGAAATGCTTTGATGTTGAAGATGTATTAAACACCAGCACGTATGTATCATACAGTTATTCACAAAATGTACGCATTAAATAATGTGTTAATGTGTTAGATTTCCAGATTTCCATTTCTAGATTTATTCTTCATGTTTTGCCAAAGGGTGCAGGCAGAGGTTTGTCGAGGTCTCTACTGTGTGTGTGTCTGTGTGTTTGGGTCTGTGGCTACCCAGAACTGTGCTTTTTGCACATTAGCTCCACAAAAAGACAGAGGCTCAGCTAAAAATAACCCAGATCAGAGAATTGAAAACAAAAACAAAACCAAGTAAACGCAGCCTTCCCTCTGGGGTTCTTTGAGCTGTTGTCTTAGTGGAGGTCTTTGTTTACCTTATGTCATTCTTGGGTTGTGAATCAACACCTCCTCTCTGTGGTGTCTGTCCAACATGAAGAATGAGTTGCAGCAAATCTGGTTTCAAGTGTATTTTTATTCTATATTCCTCTCACTGTCTCTCTCGCTCCATCTCTCTCTCTATCTCTCTCTGTCTCTCTCTCTCTCTCTCTCCCTTGTCCTGCATTCTTACTCCCCTCAGAGAAAAACACGACGGTCTAAGCTACCTGACCACAACAGTCAGGACCCCAAAAGAGACGGCGCACTTTGGGAGAAACAAAATTCATTGTCGGGGAGGAACAGGGGCAGATGGAGCGGCAGGTCGGAGAGGACGGGGGGCACGGCGGCCAGCGCGCTGAGGAGAGGGAACAGCCGTAAAGGAGAAAAACCCAGCATCAGGCTCAAGACTCTCCAGGAGCACGGGGGGGTGGCGGGAGGTGGCCTGGACGGCATCGTCCTCCATGACCCGTCCAGCAGCCGTAACTTCAGCGAGACCCGAGGTGGGAGCGACGGGGTGGCCAAGCTACCTCAAGTCGCCATACTTGGAGAACCGGGCAGCGTGGACGGGGCGCACCAAGCCCCCAGCAGTGACTTTGTGCCAAAATGCGATATCACAGGCAAGGATGCGCTGTCTGCCCTGCACCGCGCTGGGTCGCAGCAGTGCCGACAGGAGATCGCCAACATCGTGTGTCAGCATCAGGCCGGGCAGCTCATGCCGGACTCGCTCCCTCAGTTCTGCCCTCAGCTCGGTGAGGAGCCTTTAACATGTGCGCAAATAGTGTGATGAAGGTTCAGAAAATGTATGCAGCAGGATTTCAGATAATTTGTTAATCAAATTTTCACTTGCTGACACGTGGTGCAGTTTGTTTTCTCAACACTTGTGTCTCTAACAGTGTTTTCATACATCAATAACTTGCCCCTCCATTTTTCTAAAACTCTGACTCAATAAGACTGAGCTATAAATCAATATAAGCATAATGTCTGTAATATAGGTCTATCATGACAGTGTTTTTGTCTGGAGACAGTGTGGTTTGCAGTTTTAAAGTTTGAATAAATGAAAAGATACTAAATATTAAATAGTAAAAATAAGGTGCCAACCGTAACTTTAAACAGTATTTTTCTCACCATTCATCCTACAAAATACTCTTCTTTGAAGCTCTCCAGACCTCACTGAGTCACTCAGTCCTGTGTACCTCTGTCCTTTTCGACCAGGTGTTTCAAATCAGATCCAGGCCATGGGCGAGCTGGACAACAGCTTGTCCAAAGTGGAGAACCCCGTCAGAGTGGCTTTTGTTCTGATGGTCCATGGCCGCGCAGTACGGCAGCTCAAGCGCCTCATCAAAGCCATATATCACCGTGACCACTACTACTACATCCACGTGGACAAGGTAGGTACCTAAAAGGAGATCGCAGCATCCTGACTACCAAACATCCTCTACTTTATGTACATAGCATCGCAATTGTCCTTGCTTGCATGCAGACGTGCATAATTCAGCTTAGATCAAGATGGAGTAATCCAAAGCAGAGACAGTTCATTCTTCTACTTTGAATGTCAGGTTGTGCTGGTGAGACTAGCTTACATTATTGTTTATTTATACTTAGGCTGAACGCTGCAGAGTGTATTTGGCACCCTGCTTCGCACTGGCTACGCTGAGCTCACAAATGCTTTTACCGGTTAGGTCTTCTTGCATTATGAAGGTTAAATTTATCCCACGGGTCTCACAGCGTGGTAAAGGGGATTAGCCTGGATAGAGCAAAGTGTGGTTATTCTTAGGGGCTGGATTTAGCGGAGGAAGAGTCTGCTCTCGTGTGCAGCTGCGAGGCAAAAGACAAGCGTGCGGCTGACTGGCGATACTGAGGCACAGACCTCAGGTGCGTTCGGTGCCGACAGCAGAGAAACAGGTGCCTGTCGTCAGTGCACCTGTGTGGCCGGAAAGGTTGCAGAGTCCCGTGGAGACGCTCTGTTCCTCTGCCAAGGGACGGTGGAGAAGCCCGCCGTAGGCAGTGATGGATAAGAAGTCAGTGGGACAGTCGCACTTGGACATTTTGCCAGCCTCACCTCGTTTATCTCCGAGGCAAAAGCCTGTTTGAGAGATGAGGCTGTAAAGCAGGTCAGGTTGTACTGAAATCAGTCTACCAGCTCCTCCACACTCCACCACACAGACCTCTTCTTTTTTTTCTTTTTTTTTTCTTCCTGGGCGAGGACTGAGAGTTTGTGAGTCATTCTGTTGCCTTGTTCTCTGGTGTTGTCTGCTTTTTATCAACACAACCATGAAACCCACACAGTGTCTGAAGAAGTCCTGGCTGAAACGAAGGCTTTTGATAATAAATCATTCGCCTCAGCATACACTGGCACAGATCTTGTACTAAATGTCCACACTGTTTAATACAAGACAGAGTCAGTAGCACACTGTTTGTGCTGTACTAAACACCATTGGACTTCCTGTCCCTGAACAATTCCTTTCAGGGTGTCTTTTTCTCTTAACTGCCCATTTACCGCTTGAAAACCTTTTATTAGCTGTGTTTATTTGGAAACAGGCTGCTTGTTAATTAGATGGTAATTAATCTAATTTAGCTCCAATGGGGAATTAAAAAAGGTCTTTTGAATCTAGAGGTTGTGGTTTCCTATGATCTTCAGACAAATGGTCAGACATGCTCACTCATAGCTATATCTCTCAACACCTTTAATGTCTCTGCATAAAGCTTGACAGCCGCTTGGCTCTTTGATTTCTTCCATCTCATCCTTTATTTGCTCCTTTAGTTTAAGCCCCACTGGAATTTTTTTTGTTTTTAGAGAGCTCAGTCCATCTTAGTTTTGTGTTCCCTGTTGCCACTTTGAGAAGAAATGTATAACTATTTTCTCTCTCTATCATCATAGCGCAACGTGCCTGCTCAGATCAAATTTTCTTCCATCAGCGTGAGCCAGCTTTGTGTGGTTGTCTTGGCGCGGTGGCAGCTGCAGATTTGTGGGAACTAGATTTCATTTTTGCTGCAGAAAGGTGACTTTTGCTTATTTAACTGTTTTGACCAGTTAAATGTTTGTTTCGCCACATAATCCCCCAGCGTTCTGGCTACATGCACCGGGAGGTCCTGCAGATCGCCCAGCAGTACCCAAACATACGAGCCACGCCCTGGCGGATGGTCACTATCTGGGGCGGGGCCAGCCTACTGAAGGCCTACCTACGCAGCATGCAGGACCTGCTCTCCATGCTGGACTGGAAGTGGGATTTTTTCATCAACCTCAGCGCCACAGATTTCCCCACCAGGTTGGTCTGCAGACACTTTAGTCCACAGCTGCATTCTTAAACAGAGAATTTGACACGTAATGGTCAGAAGTGAGCCCCAACTCCATTCGAGAGTTATTTACAGGATAACCAGCGCTGCTGTTGTGTATCAGTTTGTTAGTATGGACAGCTTTCCCAGTTTCTGTTGATTCTTGCTTGACTGTCTTTTTAATTGATGGTTTAATCTTTCTATATTGGATGGAGATTTGATTCCCTCACACGCCTGCAGTGACTCTTACAGCAAAATTATAGCAACAGCGTTTGTCTGGTAGCTTCATTAAATGGATTGTTTTGGTCCTTGAATCACAGAGCTGGCAGTAAGTAGTGTTCTTTCCTGCTGAACATTTTTTTTTTTTTTGCCGCATTTCTGGGGCAGCTTCAAGCCCTTATCAAAGCAGCTGCTAGTCCTCCTGAACCATCCCAATGATGTAATACGCTTGCAGACAGACACGCCTGCGTCAACCAAATCCCATCCAAAGCGGCTCTTTTCACTCATGTTTCTCTCATAGTGTCATCCAGCACCATATTCAGGCCCAGGATGTTATTTCCCAAAGAATCTTTCTAGAGGTTTTCTTTCTCTCTTGACCTAACCTTTCTTCTCTTCAATTCTCACGAATCGCCCTCCTGCAGGACCAATGATGAGCTGGTGGCGTTCCTGTCGCAGCAACGAGACAAGAACTTCCTCAAGTCCCACGGGAGAGAAAACGCCCGGTGAGTAAGCTGCAAGCTGCAGACCAGCTAAAACACACATGTGGTCGGTGTTTTCCCTTGATTAAATCTGGCAGCAATTAACATTTAATTCAGGCTCGCCAGGTTTTTCTCTATAAATCAAAAGGGTAGTTCAGATTTGTCTGACAGAAGTGATAAACTGATTCCTCTATCATTATTAAATACACTTTGGCAGCTCAGACAGAAATGGCGTGTTTGATCATTTACTTTGATGAACGCTGCAAACGCTGCAACACTACGGCATCCCATCCACACATCAACTTAAACTGCGCTCTGTGTTGAAGGTTTATTAAGAAGCAGGGCCTTGACCGTCTCTTCCACGAGTGTGACAACCACATGTGGCGTCTTGGCGAGCGCAGCATCCCAGAAGGCCTGGAGGTCTCGGGTGGCTCTGATTGGTTTGCGCTCACCCGCCGCTTCGTGGAGTACGTCATCAACTCCCAGGATGACCTGGTGTCAGGGCTGAAGCAGTTCTATTCCTACGCTCTGCTCCCCGCTGAGGTAAGTAAGCCTTAGGTGGTCTGTTTATCTCCCGTAGTTGAGACAGACAGTTTGATATACAAGTCTGTCTCATGCTCGTCCTCCCCTGCCAAGTCAGAGGAGCCTAGCAGCGGAGATAATGTAATACTTTAAGCTTTCAGGCGCAGCGTGCAGCAGAGGTGTCAGACGAGAGGAGGGTTCACTGGAGTTTATCTGACTGTGTGGTTTAATGTCCCGCAGGAGCTGCAGTGGTTTTCTTCTCTGCCATTCGGCGCTATAACGGCGTGACCCTTTGCAATTTAGAGCTGGTGGTTAGACACAGTTTATGCACGCCTTTGAAGGTTTACAGTGACAGAGTCACACAGTGTAGCCTTTGTTGTTTTGCACAGCACGGAGCAAATTATGGATTCACTCCTGCCCTTTTCTTCCCAGTCCTTTTTCCACACGGTGCTTGGGAACAGTCACATGTGCGACACACTGGTGGACAACAACCTGCGCGTCACCAACTGGAATCGGAAGCTGGGCTGCAAATGTCAGTACAAACACATCGTGGACTGGTGCGGCTGCTCTCCCAATGATTTCAAACCACAGGACCTCATCCGGATCCAAGTAAGTGAGCTAGACCGAGGGGGGGGGGGACTGGGACTTTTTGATCTTGCCTTTACTTCCCATCTCACATTTTCTTCCCACCAGCACGGTTCAGTGTCTTGGAGGCTCATTTCTGTTACTTTTTCTGACCCACAGCAACTGACACGCCCAACGTTCTTTGCCCGCAAATTTGAGTCATTGGTCAACCAGGAGGCCATAGACATCCTGGACACTCACCTGTATGGCCAATATGCTCCAGGCACCATTGCCATCAAGGCATACTGGGAGAGCCTGTTCGAGCAGTTGGATGGCGTGGGCTTGCTCAGTGACGTTGCTCTCACTGCTTACACCTCTTTCTTCCGCCTGGGCCTCAAAAATCTGGCAAATACTCAGAGCAACATGGAGGCCTGCAGGTCTGTAGACACTGTTTGAATTTTATTTTAAATCTGTAAAGAAAATAACAGGTTCATGAAATATTTTTAGGTTTTATGTGTGATTTTTTTTTTTCTGTCTCTCTCTCTCTCTCTGAAGGTTCGAACCAGTAGGCTACCCTCTGTCAGTGCACTTGTACTTCTATGACGACCGTTTCCAAGGGTACCTGGTGCGTCAGGAAGCCCAGGCAGTGGGTTCAAAGATCAGGGAGACACTGGAGATGTGGGCAGTGCCCCAAGCTACGTTTGTTCTCGAGAAAAACCTTAAAGAATTTGAAAGGCTCAAAAACCTTGAAGTAAGTGAACTTCTTGTCTTTTGTGTTTAAAGAAAATGATGAGGAGGACCCTTCATTATCCCTGAAGTTTCTACCCCGTAATAAATTTTAATATAAAGGAAATTTGCTGTACAGGAAGATTTTAATTCTGATATGAAAAAATTGGGGTCTTTTTTATCAGAGCTTGGTCTGACTAATACTTACCTTTGAAGATTAATTAGTTTAAAAATATGTTTTAAAAAAATTGAGGAAGGTTAGAAAGTGCTAACACATTTCCTGACCTTGCCTCAAATAGAATTTGAAAGACATTGTTTTGCTGCATTGTGTCACAAAAATAGACTGTGACTCACTGTGTCTTCCTCTCTGGCAGATTGGCACAGAGTGGGATCCTAAAGAAAGAATCTTTCGTAACTTCGGTGGGGTGATTGGCCCTTTGAATGAACCACTGGCAGTCCAGAAGTGGGCACGTGGTCCCAACCTCACTGCCACTATTGTATGGATTGACCCAGCTCTGGTAGTAGCAGCATCTTATGATATAACTGTGGACGTGGATGCAGAATACACCCAGTACAAACCCCCGCTGCAACGCCCCCTGCGACCTGGTAGCTGGACCGTTCGGGTATTAAAACAGTGGGAGCGCGTGGCGGAGGTTCGCTTCCTCGTGATGCCCTTAACTGTCAAAGATAAAGAGACACTACGCAAAGGTGAGATGTGGATTTTGTGTATTTGATTGCCATTATATCAGTTTAAGACATAAAGCTGGTGATATACTAGATTTTTCTTGCTAATAATTAATAATAATAAATTATTATTAATTAACATGAAAACTTATATTATAACATGAAAAAATAATGGAAACTCATTTCCCTTTAATTCCTCTGAATCTGAATATTCATTGCAGAAGAGGACAGCTGGCTCCACGCAGGTCCTCCAGGTAATCTGTACTTGGAGCAGAGCTTCCAGCAGCTGAGCTCCGTGCTGAAGCTGCCCCCCCAGGAGCCTGCCATGCAGGAGGCCCAGCGTAAAGCGCAGCTCGTGGGTCCGCCCCTTGAGGCGTGGGTGGACAGCAGCGTAGGAACCTTCTGGGTTACAAGTAACTTGTGCGCCACACGGACTTCCTCTTGCCCGGCTCTGGGACTTTGCTCCAAGACCTCCTGGAGCTCTCTGTCCCCAGACCCGAAGTCTGAACTGGGCCCAGTCAAAAGCGATGGGCGGATCAGGTAACCCCAATAGAGGAGAGACTGTAGACTGCAACACATACACAGGAAGACCGAGAGGGAGCTGGACCTGCGCTGGAGAGCTCCAAAAGAACCTGTGGGGACTGGATGTTGTCTCAGAGCTCAAGGGCACATAAACAACAAGACATCTTCCTGCACTGAGGAGCTGAGACATGCTCACCGACGTGGTAATAAAGACTTTAAAAGAAGAGGATATGACCGCTGGAAATTTGCACATTGACATTTGCAAGCGCAAAGACTTGTGTCATTGTTTTGTGAATGGGTACGCAGATGCCAGATCTATTGCGTTGTTATGCTGGCTCACAGATTTTTTTAGTCGGAGTCGGAGTTTGAAACGAACCCTCTGCGCATGTTTGAACTCTGTTTGAGCACGCAGCTTTCAATTTCCCTCTGCTTTGAAAGCAGCAGTCGTCAAAACTCAACAACAAGCTCCTGCTGTGTTCAATCTTCATTTCAAGTGAAGAATCAGTCTGAATCATTATTATTGTGCTTATTTTGAAGCATTGTTATGTAAGCATATGGAGTAGACAGATGAAGTGCACTTTACAGTAAGACTGCAATGTTACACAGAGGTCGCTCAGGTATAGTGCGACAAGTTCAAAGAAGTCGTAGATACGGTCACATCACTTTTCTTACAAGACAAACCTGCACAGTCACTCTCCTGCACAGACACATCACTAAATACTTGTATTAGGAGCAAAATAAGGAAAGAAAGTGAGCGTTTTTAGGTTTTTTCGTCCTGTTTACTCCGTCATCGTTTTTCAACATGTTTATTTTTTTAATGTATTTTTTTGTGTTAGTTCCTTGAACTGGCTGTAAAGTATTACGTTGTCTTTTTATGTCCATCATTGCAAAAAAAAAAAAAGCCACTCTGAGTTGTTTTTCTGGTCAAAGGAAGTGCCTAGACAGATTCAAGTTCCTCTGAAATGGATGAAAAAAACTGTCTCAAAGCTGCAGGTCTGACAACGGAGCAAACTTCACCTGCAGATGGAGACCTTTAGAAGTAGTGAGCGAGTCCAGATTGTTTGTATGTTGTTTCCAAGGTCAATTAACTTTCACGTTGAAATGATTTGGCTTTTTTCCTCAAGAGTTCTTTGAACTACAGCCAACTTTCAAACTTTAAATTGATTGTTTCGTGAAATATGTTTGATCGCTGTCTTGGCAAGACTTAAATGCCTATCGGCTACCGTTTGTGCTGTAAATTATATGAAGCTAAACTAACTTAGCTTAGCGCAAAGACTGGAAACAGAGCAAAGAGCTAGCCTAACAAGATCATCATGCCAGCACCTCTCAAGCTTACTTATTTATTCAAACTGTAACTCCTACAAAAATGTATGAAGTGTAGAAACTAGTTTTGCAGATTGTTTTCTTGATCAGGTCACTTCCTGGAGTCTCTGCTAGTTGCCTGGCAACTGGTTCGTAGCAAAAAATAAAGCTAGCTTAGTGCGACACACAACATTGATTTACGCTATTTGTACGGCTAAACAAGCAACATATAACATGTAAATTTGTGAATTTTAGAGGTGCTGGTAACTTGTTTTTTTTCTACTTTTTGAACAAAGCAGTTTCTTGTTTTTGTGCTAAGATAGCTGTCTGCTGTTAGCCTCATTGTGAGCATACAAAAATGGCCATCGCATCAAGCTTCTCACGTTGTTAGTTAGCTAACTCGAGATGAGACAGCGATTAAGTGTATTTCCCAAACTGTGAATCCTTTGTTTTAAATTTCAGACTTTTAAATGGCAAACTCCGTCGGTCACATTCTGTTATACCTCACGTGTATCAGTTGATAAGCATATTGTTACTGTGGGTTTATTGTGCACATTTTGTTTCCTGACGTGCATTTTATTTCAACTTGGGGTCCACCAACCAAAAATCAGCAGTACACTGTATGTTTGTGTTTTTATTTTAGAGTCTACGCTGCCTTTACTTAGTGGAAAAGATTAATTGTTTACTACGGGATAACAGCTTCCAGAGATGTGCAATGAATGCCTTTTCAGAGGATAGTGAAGCCCCCCCAACCTGTGTCTTAGTTTGTTTTTTAACCTAGTTTTATGTGATTTTTATTCTGTTCTTTAATGATAGTTGGCCACCATATGAGTTTTCAAGTGACCTTGTTTACCTTGCACAGCACAGTCTCTTCAGTGAAGCCTCAGTTTGGTTTATTGATATAGGAGAGAAGAGTAATGGGAGTAACAGATGTTATTTTTCTATACAGTTTGAGAGGAAGTGTGTGTTGTCCGTTCATCTCCTGTGCTCTGTTAATCTATTAAAAACTGCTGTCTAATTATGTTGTATTTGACAGTCCCACCTGTTCAGTGTTGTTTGAAGCAGACTTTCCTTTCTTGGGGAGGGGGGGAGTCTCCGTCCGGTGGGTGAGTCATCCTGATCCCTGTGGCTCTTATCTGAATGGGAAAAAGCTCATAGTGAAGGCTTCCTGACTGATGACTCAATAAAAGAAAACAGTTAAATTAAGGGTTTTGTTGTGCTGTTTCTTTTGGGTTTTTTTTTTTATCTTTAATAGAATCTTGTGACATTATGGCAGGTTTGATATTCTGTTTAAACTAAATTAAACACACTTTTTTGTTTCCCATAGGTTTTCCAGGTGGTTTTCCCCTTTAAAGCAGTTGACAGAGGTGCATCAGGGTATGTTTATGAGGAGGAGAGGCGCTCTCCAGGGTGCTGAACACTTCCTTGTTGTCATTTCCATGTAGAAATGCAGACACGCTTTTACCTTATAAATACTGCATACTGTGCTCCTCTGTGTTTGTCTCTAACAGGAACACTGTCGTATAAATATTTAGTCAGGTCTGTGCGTGTTGAACCACAGGTACTTTTACGTCTTTGTCCAGGATGTAAACCAGAGAGAAGAGGGGGCGGAGGTGATGACCAACCCGTCAAAGCGGAAGGAAGGGAAGTCTAAAGCTTTAGTTTATTTACAGGAGCTTATCGGATTTTGACCAGAAAACTGTTAAACCGCAGAAGAAACAGGATGGATGACATCTGTGAGACTCAGAAGCAGGAGATGGTGTCCCCGGACAGCGCGTACGGGTCATGTGTGGTGGACACAGACACAGAGGACGGACACACACCCACAGACAGTGACTTCCCTTATAATGAAGACCTGATGCACAAGGTGAGTACTTCTGTGCTAAATTTAAGGTTTAAGATTAACCAGAGGTGCAGCTAAATGTAATCATTCCTCTAGAGGAAAGTAATGATCTTACAGGAATTGTCTAGCAACATGGTTCTTAATTTAGTAGTCCCAACTAGTCTATTTTTATTATGTGAAAGTTAAAACGCACAATGTTAAAAGACCCTCTGGCAGCTAATTTATCTAAAAGTCACCTACAAAC
>JAVQJZ010181403.1:0-10346 GCA_036025355.1 Leiopotherapon unicolor | reverse complement strand
CTTAATTATTTTTTGATTAGAAAAATCCTTGCGTTAACTGCTATTGTGTTTGTGTATATATATATTTTTTTGCAAATACTGTATTATTTATTCAATTGCTGGCTTTGTATCTCTCTATTTACACATTACTGAGAGGGCAAATGTTGGGAAATGACTGTCACAAGTCCCAATTACAGTACATACTTTAGAAAATAAAAAGACCTCGGAACTAAGGACTCAAAGACTGCAAATATAAAAACAATTTTGACGAGAACTTGGTCCAAAACTCAGTAGTCTTTTCTCAGTCTTTTTTCTTGTTTTTTTTAAATGCTGCAGTCTTCAACTCGACAGATTCCACCATGTATAAAAGCAACAGAAAAAAGGAAGAAAAAGAAACAAAATGAAAAAAATAAAATCAAACAAACAACAAAAGACATCTCAACAAAACAGTCCAATCAGACATAATAGAGCCAGTAGACGAGGTTAAACAGTGAGAAAACGGAAGGGAAGATGATCCGTGACCAGCGGTCGATGGCGTTCACATCCGTCAGGTCAGGGATTTTGATTTTGAGCTGTGAGGACCGCCTCCGCAGGCGGCTGCGTTTCATCTGGGCGGAGCGGTCCAGAGAGTGGCGGCTGGCGGAGCGCGGGCCGATCCCGCCGCTCTGCTTGCGGTACTGGATGTGCGACGAGGCCGTGCTGTCCAACTGTACCATGGACTGAGAGTTCCTAATGTCCGCCAGGCTGGTGGTGATCTCGCCTCCCGCCACCTCGTTGTGGATCTCCAGGGTGGTTAGCAGGATGTTCCCGTGGCTGTGCGGCTCCGCCTGTGTGCATACAGAAATAAGACAACAAATAAACATCGTACGTGCAAAGAAATGGAGCAGCCAGAGAGGATAATACCCGAAATTTTAAGGCACTCTCCTTTAGAGAAATTTGAGAGATGCAAAATGGCAACAAAGTGATACAAAGGATTACAAAGAGACATAAAATGATTACAAAGAGACAAGAAGCGTCCAAGAAGTGATTAAAAAAACACCTACATAGTGATAAAAAACAACTACAGAGAAATACCACGACTCAGAAGAGACGCAAAAGGACAACCAGGAGATGCAGTCATGAAGACATCGGCAAAACAGTGATGCCTCCTGTCACAACCCCCCCTCTGAAGGACGTGAAGATTTTTTCCTGGACTTAATCCACATAAACCCACATCATCACCACTATCACCAGTCTAATACACGCAACAGAGATGCATCATACTTGCAAAACACATCACCAGTAATGACCGATGGTGATCATTCATGCAAATGTAGCAACATTGGAAGTCCCACATTTCCATTTTCAGTATTTACATAGAACAAAATGTTTTAACTAAGAGCTCCTCAAGTGTGTTCAGACAGAAAGCGAAGCACATTTAGTGTTTTCTCTACAGACTTTTGGATCATTTCTGTGCTGTGAAGGCTGGCATCTAACCAACCATATGCTATATTCTGTGCGAACACACTTTGATGAAAGATCCTTTTACTTTCTGTAAATGTTCATTTCCATCCATGTCACTGATCTGAAAAGTTACTGGGCGCATTCAAATGTCACTGTTTTGAAAGCAATGGGCTATAACTTAGTAGAATCATTCATCAGTGCATATTGAGTTGAAATATTTCCAAAATTTATTGTATATATTCAAGTGATAAAGATTTTTTTTTTAACAATCCTGACTGCTGCCACTAATGCAGAGAAGATGGGGGACCTCTGCAGCGACTACCCACTGAAAGTCTGACTGCTTTACCAAATCCTGATCATGCGCAATGTTGCTTTATGAAAGCCGCGTGAAGAAATGCTGCTTTTAATGATGAAAGAAATGTATACAGACAGCATGCATTCAGGGTGACCTTCGAAAGGAGAAACAGGTCCATATCTGAAACACCACTTTAGAGACGCAAGACCGAGCATGAGCATCATTTCAAAACTGCAATGGAAGAGTCAAAGTCAAAATGAATACTCCTGAGAATATGGTAATGTCATGAGGATGCCTGTCGTCGCTTGATTCATTCCATGGATGAGTAGATATTTTGCATTAAACGCAAAATAAAAGAAAAGAAAAGAAAGAAAAACATCCATGTCAGCTGATGGCAATGGCGGAGTTGACTCAAGGATACTGAAGAGTCGCACTGAACAAACAACTCACCGAGCGTGAGTGGCGAAGACCTTTAACCTGATTGGACCGTTTTAGGGACGCGGTCCTACTACCTGCCTCCTAAGGAGATGAAAATATTCAGCCACATGTGGGGAACAAATACCTGAAAATTGATTCTTAATCCCAACATTTTTTTTCCTACTGAAGCCTCCACTGGGATACAGATCAGTAAAATCATCGTGTGAGAAAATTCCATTATGCGGAAGGATGAAAGGCTTCTGCTAACAGCGGACAAAACGTTACAGGTTATCAAGAAGTTGGGAAAAAGAATAAAGAAGGAATCTGAGACGTTGTCCAATCTACAGTGACATCCTGTGGCATTGTCTGTGGAAACAAAGATTCTTCAGATTCTTTACATTTATCACAGGGACCGCTGACTTGTTCTGGTTGGAAGGAAAAAAATCTACAAAATCAGCAACATCAAATTCAACTTCCTCATAATCTGACACCTACAGAACCATTCATTTACTTTCAAATCCGATCTTCTGTCAAAAATCCTCCAGTCCCGACTCACCCTCGCGGCGTCGTACTTGGCCGCCCTCTCGTTGTTGGCCTTCTCCGCCTTCTCCGCCAGCTTCTTCTGCATCTGAGGGCCCCTCCCGAAGAAGATGTAGTTGACGAAGGCGTACTCCAGCAGGGCCAGGAACACCATGACGAAGCAGCCCATCAGGTACATGTCGATGGCCTTGACGTAGGGGATCTTGGGCAGCGTCTCTCTCAAGTGGGTGTTGATGGTGGTCATTGTCAGCACCGTGGTGATCCCTTAGGAGGGGAAAAAGAAAAATATATATTTCTAATTACTACAAAAATCATTAGGGATCACATAAAGCATAGTAGTAATACCTGAAGGGCGTAGGGTTAGGGTTTGGTTTGATACATATGCATGTATCAAACCAAACCCTTATCTCTTTTCTACCACAACGCAGCATCATTTAAAGGATAAAACATCAAAATAAAATGCTTCTTTTTTTATCCCACACTTCCTCATTACCAGTCTTGGCAACCTGTCTGGGATGGTGAATCTGACGCTTAATTAGTCCAAACCTGTTATAGCACAAGCCTGTCTTGAAGGAGCACCCCGACACTCTAAGCAGATGCTGCTGTCTCGTCAGCAACCTGCAGGTCACGTCGGAGAAAACTCCAACAGAAGTCTTAGGTGTTACTATAGAAACAAGGATACTTTTATAGAAACAGGTTTACTCTGTGGCTATTTCCTCTGCTAGTTAAGAGCAGGACTGACCCAGTGGGAAAAAAAATGATGCTGCTCTGAAATATCCTTGTTGAATGAGACTGAATGTCAATGAAAGAGTGAGAGAGAGAGAGGACGGGGAGGGGGTGGGCATTTGGGGGCAAACGCTGCATCATGTGCTGCATTTATCTTGAGCGCTCTTATGAAACAATTTCCTGATCACTTTCATGTGCGATCTCATTTCGCTCGCATGAACAGTCGCGCACTGGTAGGTGAGTGTGTAACCTCTGCTTCATTGAAATTCAAAGGTCTCCCTTGAAACCTCCAACCGCCCCTTGGTCATTCAGCAGAAATAACTCATTAGAATAGAGCTGCATATATCTGTCCCCCAGCTCTTGGTAACCTTAACCGCCACGCGTGCCGGGCGGCTCGGTTATGTGCTGTCTCTCTGTAAAGGCACCTTCGCCTTTACTTCATCAAGAAGGCGCACTATTCCGTTTTTTGCGACATGTTTCTGTGTCTGGATGTGTTTTGCAGCTGTGTTTAACGCGCGTGTCTTCTGTACATTTGACAAGTTGTAGCGAATGAACACACACACATGCAATCGCTGACCTCTTGCAGTGCAATAACACTATATCTTATCTCATTACATATGTGTATGTATATATGGCAGATATAACTCTACTACTTTATCTTCTCGTGCTGGAAATAAATGGAGCCTATCAGTAGCATGCACGGACAAGGCTTCAGTGTGTGTGCGTGTGTCATAAAGTACAGTGACGAGACAAGGAGCAGTTGGGGGGGTTGGGAGGAGGGAGCAGGATAGCTAAGGTCAATCTAGCCCTTACTGTGATTTATTGGCACATTACAAGGCTAACACCACTCGTGTCGTCAGAGGCTGCGCAGGAAGCGGGCGTGAATGTGAGCGAGCTCGCCTGCGCGCGCACACGCTCCCCGTCTCTGCCCCCATTGGACGGTGCAATCTCTCTCTTTCTCTCGCTCAAATTTTTTTTTTTTTTTTTGCTTAACGACAGCCTTGTTCTTTATAGGTGTTCTCTCAGCTGCGCCATTACTCTCTGTCCTTCACTCCCTCCCACCCTCTCTTTTTCGCCCTTCCTCACTCCCCACTCGGACAATTTAATCAAGGGGCCGTGCGCCCATGGGCCTCCCTCCTTTTTCATCACGCCGTTACACTCTCCGGGGAGAAATATAGTTTTATAGGGTTTCTCTCACTCTATGTCTTTCTCACTCTCTCTCTGTCTTACCCTATTGTGCTCTGCCTCTTCTTCTTATCTCTCCCTCTGCCTCAATCTCCCCCCACTCTCCCTCTTTATTTTTCCTTTATCTCTTCCACCGCCCCCCCCCAACAGATCTCGCCATCATTTAGCGGAGGTTTCCTGCTTTGCTCGCACTGCACCTCATTGTACCTCTTCCACCCCCCCATCTTTTTTTTTCCCTCTCTTGTTATATGTCCCCGAGTCTCTTTTCCACCTTGACAGCTGGAACAAAGGCACACAGCAATCAAATCTCCTCTAATCACAAGCCAATAGGCCATTAGCAACACAGCTCAACATTACAAAAAGGAAAAAGGTATCATGTAGGATGCAATAAAGGACGTGAAACGGCAATGAATGTTAACTGCGAGAATAGAGGCATGGGCGGTAAATCAAAGCAGTGTTAATTGAACACGTCCATTCATCACTTGCAGACAGCACAAATTGTCAGCCATCTAATTAGCATGCAATTGTGTTTGTGACATTTTGGGATTGAGGGGAAAAAAGCCGTTTCTGAGGTCTGGAAGTGAAGTCAAACTTGTGTCTACCATTACACTAGAAGTGCTCCCATACCAATTACAGTGAATGCCCACACCTTGACTATTCACCTAATATGATTATAAATGAAGGGCATGACTGTGGGAAAAGGGTTGCAACCAGATTAGGGTGCGAGCAGGTCATTTGTAACTTTGCAATCCTTTGAAATTGCTCAGGAAAATGAGATTCTCCTTCAAACAATTCAATTGTTTGCCTGCTGCCTCCTTGAATTGATTTCTCCCTGATCATTACACTGCTCTTACTGGCAGGTTTGCACACACAAAGGTACTACGCACACACGCGCGCGTTTCCACACACACCCGTGCGTCCGCGCACAATCTCCTGCACCATCAAGATACCTGCTGAAAGCTGGTAACGATCCATCAGGACAAGTGAATGGACCTCCGGTTGCCTCTCAGTTGAGGAGGCACACACCGGATATTGCAACTAGCAGGATTTTAGGCATACACATAACACACACACACGCGCAGACACACAGACGTAAGAGCAGGCGCACATTTCAAGGCGCAGTAATGAACGGATATTGAACACGTGCCTTAACGAAAAGAAAAACCAGCCCACGTCAAGCAGGCAAATAAAGACAGGCAGATAAAAGTACACACACACACACACACACACACACACCCACACACACACACACACACACACACACACTCTTCAGATATCCATTCCGGTCTCTCACCAGCTGTATGTGTCTGTGGATAACAGGTAATGGATCAAGCCATGTTCTCAAGAAAGCATTATGATGTGTTCGAGTCATTACTGTTCCATTATCTCTATATATAAAGATGATGTAAAGACCACAGCCGCAATCAATTGGCCCCCAGCCTGAACCATGTACCATGTCCAAACAACACTACACACAGTAGCATCATTATACTCCCATGTTCAAATTAGCACAAACAAATCGGGGGGTTTTCTTTTTGACGCTTAAACTCTCAGTGGAATCTGAGCGCATGAGGTGACAGGAGAACATGACATTTATTGTATGTTGAAGGTGACACATTTGAGACCGATTACAGACTTGAAGTTCAGCATAAAAAGCTTTTGTTCATGCGTACATTTCCATATGATTGCTAATTTCATGGAGTTTTGTGTTTGGGGAAAAAAAGAAAATCTGATAATGCGAGTTGTACCGCGCTATTAATCACGACTGCGGTGGAAAGTCTTTTGTCTATTGACGGCCTTTGTATTATCTAAACCAGCCGCTTCAGTATTCAGCGGAGACCAAACTGTGCTGCGACCTCCTGCGAGGACTCACAATGATTACAAACCATCGACCCTGCTGCTCCCATCTTTGCCTTGTTTACTGCTCACGGGGGCCCCCAGCCTTGACGGAGCCTTTGCACCCACGCGAGCACTCCTCAATGAGAAGTGGAATTATGCTCATTAGAGATGTGATTTCTCTGGCTCTTTGCAGCCTCTCGGTGACCACAGCAACAACAAACACAAGATTTGACCTTGTTTGGTCCGAGTCAAGGTTGTGTATTCACATGTTCTCCCGAGGGAAAGGCGGAAAGAAAAATGGACGTAATAACACACATACAGCTGAAATATTTACATGTTTCAAAGTCAAATTGAGTAGCCCGTGGTCACAGAAGACAGGGACCTAATTTCCTCCACAGCAAACATAACAGAACTGTCCTTCAGATCCGTTTTCCATTTGGCCCTCCAGTTTCCAAGCCATTCCCTGAAGCTCCCGCTAATAACACCACAGTATGAGAAGTTCAGCCTCTCGCGTTGGGGAATCCATCGGGGAGGTTCTCTGTGCCGAGGAAGTTGAACACCTGCTCCCTTAATGGCCACTGCTTCTTACCTAGAGCCACTCTGGCGGCCGACGCGTCATAGTTTATCCAGAAGGAGACCCAGGAGAGGATGGTAATCAGGATCGATGGCATGTACGTCTGCAGGATGAAGTAGCCGATGTTCCTCTTCAGCTTGAAGCTCAGAGACAGTCGAGGGTAGGCACCTAAGGAAAGAGGAGAGGAAGATGGAAGCATTTTAATCTTTCGGTTTGAAATGGCTCCATAAAAAGTAGTTTCACCGATTTGAAGAAAACAACGTTAAACATTCAAATGTTGACAGTAAAAACAACATCGAACTTATATTATTCATAGGAGCACACAGGGACACCTTGTGTTTTTGTTTCAGTTTCCATGACAACCCCATCAGCATGGGTTGGATTTATTGCCATGGTAACAAGTATCCCCTTCGCTAGCGCAAATGCACCAACTCTCTATAACACACACACACCTAACACACAAAAACATAACCCCGTTTCATGATGATGTGACACAATTCAGGGTGGTGATAAAATATTTCATCCCATTCTGATTTATCAATTCTCCACATCTCATCCACCTACATGATTCACATGATGACTGCGAGGGATTCAGTGGAATAATAGCTTTATAAATGCATGTGGCAGCGCCGCTGACGCTTTAGAAGTCAGGAATTTAAAATAACATTCCTCATCACGATCTGTGGTGAGAGAGCGCTTCTGCCATTACTTCTCCATGACCTGGAATATAAACAGAACACGTGCGTGTGTGTGCATGAATTTTCTCATCAATCTCCCGGCGTATGTCTCTTTATGGATTGAATCTATGGCTCGTTACTCCCACTATTCTTAGCCCTTTTCCCATTTTCGTTCTATATTGGAAGAGAAGTGGGGGCCATTACGCTGTAATTTCCAATCCGTGGGTTTCAGCCAAAGCTACTTGTGGCGAGCGTGGGTCCAATCGACTGCACACTGCGTGCAGAGTTGGACAGAGTCACACAATCTCATTAAGATTCTGTGCCTATTGCACATTAGATTGCACTAAAATCCTGACATGTTATTTCAAAAGGCTGGGCTGTTCATCAAATGTCATTATCCACTATAACTGCTACCGACTGAAATAAGTGACATTTAAAAGCAACCAGGGGACCCAGTTTGTAACCGACGTTATATATAGGTCTCTATGAGTTAGTTATGTACTGTGTCATGTACATACAAGTGCCCAGCACACATGGACTTGTAAGACACCACAAATATTGTTGTGGCAGTGAAGTGTAGCATTGGTCAAAAAATAAAAAGTGCATTGATTTCCATTAACCTGATGATTGCGTCTGCAGCCGGTGCAGCTTTTATATTTGCTGTCACAACCCAGTGGACACATGGTCCACAAAAATCTGCTGCCATACAAAAATAGACCCTGTGTACTTTACAAGTCCAACAGCAGCATGAGGTTGTTTGGAATAAACAGAGTATTTTGTATGAGCAGCAGAACTGAACAAGGACAGTGGCACTAACAGGGACAGGAACTAAAAAAAAATAAGGTAAAAGAAATTAATGACTCAGAGAAGAAGAAGAGCAAGACAGTCTCTGCCCCTCAGAGATAAAGAGCTTAAAGACGATGAGGAGTGAAGCAGATGTGACTTTTTTTCCTGGGATGGGAAGGTTTTGGTGTCATGCGCCGAATGCAAAACACCAGACCGGTGATCAGTGATCATAGTATTTTTCTACCTGTCAGGCAGACAGGTTGCACATTTCAGTTAACAGTTTTCATTTTCAGTTAAGCTGAGTGTGGTTCTTGAGTAGGGGGATGGAAAGTAATGGATTTATCTGCATGATTTAAGGCGTTTTTATGATCAAGGGCATCCCTTAATTACTGCCCTTTTATGACTATTTCTAATAAGGTGATAATTAAGGGGTACATATTGTGTGTGTGTGTGTGTGTGTGTGTGTGTGTATAATGCAAATGTTTCTACCCTTGAACCATTTTAAAAGCACAAATGGTATCTGTAATGTTATTTTGTACATTTTTGTAGCTTTTTACTTAAATCTTCCTGAATCCACATATTACAGCCCAATCAATGGTGATATGAAACAGAGAAGCATCTCTTTTTTAAAGATTTAAATAGTTCCTTGTTATATTACTCAGTTACATTAAATTTGTGGATTATTTTTTTCTTATTGATGATAACTGAAACTGAGAAACAGAAGTATTCAAGCCTTGCATGAAACTGAAAAACCAGCTCGTTGTCAAGCACGTCATAAAGCTGACCAACATAAATACATACACACAGCATCTTTATACACAAACTGCATCTTCCCGATCACACTCCTGTTTTTGGCTCTTGGTTAACCGCCTGCAGCCGCAAGCAAAGTCAGCGAGCGCTGCACGTACTCTTCATTACAGTGTGAATACAAGAACAGACTGTCACAGGTCTTAAAATATCCCATTCACTTCTTTTGATGCACCCTTAATGGCAGCTCCTCCAGCCTAAATCGGCGCCGAGGATGGCTCGCCGTGGCAGATGCAGAAGTGCTTTAAGAGAAGGGGAGGCTGAGGTTCGCTCGCGCGTGGGTGTCGAACTGTACTGGCTGTAACTGCTACACCAAACAACATGAGCGAGTGGGAGGCGCACCATGTGTGAGGCTGAGGAGGAGAGAGGAAGACGAAGAGGGGGGATGCAGGGACGGTTATAAAAAGTTGAGTGGATGATGACAGTGTGACAATAGAGTCTGGGTAGATGGGCGCGCCGGAGAGGAGGCTGCCTCTCTCTCCTTTTTTTGTCTCTTTTGTCACTCTTGTGCAGGGGTGTTGCAGTCAGGTTTTACACACAGCGAGAGACTGTGCTGTAGCCACTGCCAGTTTTTTTTTTTTTATCTGGCAACCAAACGTGTCTTTGACAGAGACGCTGACCCGTACGTGTTCATTCCAGCAGCTCTGGTGCAGCTTCAATCTATTTTGTTTTTATTCTTAAAAGGTTTTATGAAAGCCAAAACACAACCGCAAAAGTAGAAGAAAGAGATCAATCAGTTGTCTTTGTCTGCTCCAATATAAACTGCAAACGTTAGTATATCTGGCATTTGAGCTTACTACTTATAGCAGGAGTTTGGGGGCGACAAAGGGGAGTGAGTGGCACATCAAAACTAGCTTTATGTTCACCACAAACATTCGATTATGTTCTTCCTATAAGTCTTTTTTCTTGTGCTGTTATAAGTGAAACATATTGTTTGGAAATTAGACAAATAAAACATCAATTAGGCCTATGTAAGCTAATAAAATAAAAGAAATGTATTTTTCTTGTTATACTTAAAGTATTTGTTCTACACTGTAATGCACTTTCTTTATTTACATTTCTTTAGCCTCTGAGCACA
>JAVQJZ010181379.1:0-13258 GCA_036025355.1 Leiopotherapon unicolor | reverse complement strand
CCTGAAGAGACATCTGAGCGTTTGGTGGTGAGTTTAACAAGTGCACTGAATAAGCTTGGAAAAGGCAGGACACAGTTAACAATTAGAAATCATACTTCATCATCCGTAAGAAAACATGTGCATCGTAATTCTTTTAGCCGCTCAGATTAGAAATGAAAGCAACTTATCTAAAATCTATGATACATGAAGATGTGGTAGGCTAAACTCTACTCTCTCAGGTGTGGTGGCGAGCCAAAGTCAACAGTATTCCGGCTTATTAGTTGATCTGGGACCCGGCAATACCTGATCACAGCTGCGAAACTTCAACAGCAATATTCAATGGCACTTTTGATATGCATGTTTCTCATGTTTTAGGTCGATTCTTTTTTTTTTGCATATGGCTCAGAGTATAAGGAGGGTCAGACAGTTTTCTGCTCGGGCTGAACAGCTAAAACAACGGTTTAACATTATTTGGAAAATATGCTTATTTGCTTTCTTACCAACTGTTAGACGAGGAGATCGAAACAAGAAGAGCTAGCTAGCATGGCTCTGTCTGGAAGTCGGAAATAGTCTGGCATGCATTACTGCCACCTACTGCACCAGAGTGAGAAGCAGGAAATAACTGCTGGCTTTAGATTTCCCCTGCTAGAAGTCTTAATGCTAAGCTAAGCTAAGCTAAGCTAAGCAACTGCTGGCTGTATTTTTATCAGACACATATGAGATTGGTATCAGTCATTTCATCCTTATCTCAGCAAGAAAAGAAATAAGCATATTTCTTGAAATACCAAGGTATGAAACACTGATTTGTAAAGAAACGTTGACAACAATGTGTCCAGAAGTCTAATAGGAACTAAATGACCCGTCCGCTCTCCATTGTTTTTCTTCTTAAGGCTCACAAATCCAATCAAAGAACATCAAAAAGAGATGTAATGCTAACATCTGCTAGCGCGATGGCGTGGTATATCTAGTGCGGTAATACTGAAGGGTAGACAACACAACTCAACAGCTCAATTCATCGGTAAACCAAGCCACTTGTAGTGCACAGGATTTTTCTCAATTTCCTTCCAACTTAATAAAATACTGACTTTTTTTTGTTCATTGGCAATAAAAAGGTATAGAAATATCTCCCAACTGTACAGCTTTTAAAGGTTAAAATATGAGTGATAAAATTAGTAACACTGATAAAAAGAAATGACCCAAGGTGTTTTAGTAATAAAACATTATCTAAAACGTGTCGGCTCTAGCTTCCAAAGTCTGTATAATGCATTTCCTTCGTTTGTTAAAATTCATGTTCGTCTTCATCTTTTTCTTTACAAATGGATTTTTCTAACAGTGAGAAATCATTCTCCTGTGGAAAAGTCACTAGTATTTTTTTTCAGGCACACCTGGATTTCTACACAGTAGTGAACTGAAGCGAGCTGTCAGAGTGACCCAGACATCATCTCCTGCGTTCTTCCTCCACGCGGGGAGAGGAGGATTCTGATTGTGTCTCGTGGAGGAGTCTGATTCCTCGCTTAGTCAATATCTCCGTTCTCCTGCCACGTCTGCTTCTAGTCTTCAGAAACTGTGTTCCTGTCTGTTTCGCCTCCGTTCTCTTCCGTGGCCTCCCCTTCTGCCTTCCCCTCTTGCGCCACCCATTCTTCCGTATCCATCGCCTTCTCTTCCTCCATCTTAACTTCCTCCTCTTCCTGAATGCTCCCAAGCACCTCCGCCTGCCTTGTGTCAGCCTCCTCCTCTTCCTCTCCCACTTCCATCTCTGTCTCCTCTCCTCCTCCCTCCACCAACACTCTCACTCTCTCCTCCTCCTCATTCCTCTCATCCCCCTCCGCCTCCTCATCTCCCCCTTGATCCCCTATCTGCACCACCTGGATGTCATCCATGTCCACTGCCCCTTCCTCCTCCTCCTCCTCTTCCTCACTCTCCTCATCCTCTCTGGTGCTGCTCCCTCGTTCGTCTGAGTCCAGCTGGGAGGGTGCCAGAAGCTGCCTCTGCAGCCGGCTCAGGGCCTCCATCTCGGCCTGGGCCTCCACGTCCTCCTCGGGGCTCTCCCGGTCTCCGCCTTGGCTCTGCGTCTCCTTCTTGCAGTAGGAGTAGCGGTGGTTCATGTGCTGGGAGTAGGAGCCGGAGTGGGAGAAGCGCTTGCCGCACTTGTCGCACTGGTACGGCTTCTCCCCCGAGTGGAGCCGCATGTGTTCGATCAAATGGTGTTTGTGTTTGAAGGCCTTGCTGCAGATGCCACACTCGTGAGGTCGCTTCCCTGCAGAGAGAGAGCAAAACAGATATGATACAACAAGAAATAAAAGGAAATTCTGATGAGTAAAAAACACAGAAACATGGAGGAAAACAATAAACACTCCAGTGTAATCGCAGTGAATCCCCTCACAGTATTTGAGCCCATAACTGTATCTGTCATCAATGTATCCAAGGACAACATTTCCAAACAAGACAACAAAATCACAACAATTGTGCTTGAAAAACCTTCAAGGAAACTTATCCAGGGAGGGAACAGTTAGTTTCACCTAAGATGAAGTCATCTGGAGCTGCAAACTGTGGTTGCAAGCCAGGTATCGGAGTTATAAAGAAAAACTAGAGAAAGAAAAACTGCAACGCCTCTGAGAGAGCATTGACCTGCACTTGGCCAGGGAATCATCGTCTTAGAGCAGTCCAAATCACTACCAGAGCTCTCCTCTTGCAACATTTGGTGCTTCACATGAGAATCTGGCAGTGCAGAGGTGGGGAATTGGCGGAAAGAAATTCTCAGACCTCTTCTGTGCATGTTGAGTAATACCTGCTGGAATGGAGGTGTCCACCCTTCTTTACGCTGCAGCTCAAAATCCCCTTTCACTCGCACTCTGACTCATCTTTCCCGGGACCCATCAGTGAGTGAGGGTGAGACAAGTTCCGGTACTGTTTTTTTTTTTATTTTTATGCATCCATCTGTGATTTTTGGCCATGTGTGGTGTGTAGGCCTGAGAGTGTGTGTTTACCTGTGTGTTCGTATTTGTGTCTCAGCAGCGAACTGCTCTTCTGGAAGATCTTGTCACACAGGTCGCAGGCGTACATGCCGCTGTCCGTCTTCTTCATCTTCTTCCTCTGAGGGCCTGAGTCTGAGTCGTTTTGCTCCTCCATGGTGGAGATGCCCTCTGAGAGCGCATCATGCTTCTCCTCCTGTAGAAAATGAGAAACCACAGATGAAGTGACAGGAATCCGTTTGTTTTACAGCAGGGCCTAACAATGAAAACTCAGAAAAGCATCAGTACTAGTGAACAACTTGTGCCCTTGCAGGAAATGTTGCCATGTCATATCCCACTCACAGCTGTCTGGAGCCAGCAGTGAAATCAAAATCACTCCGAACTTTCAGATTATGGGTGAGAAAATTTTTCCTTGGCCTGCAACACTCACTTACAAACACACCTACACCCTCCCGCCCCCGCCCCTGTGCTGGTAAAACCTATCCACTTATGCAGTGAAAGAGGATGTAAGGTAATATCAAGGAGAAGATATATACACAGGGCTCTTATTTTTTTTTTTACAAGGCAGGTCTATGCCAATCCACTTAACACGATAGTATAATATAACAACAATAAATCAATGAGGCAGACAGAGGTGCAACGTTTAAACAGATTCCAGCAGATCAATAGGGGCTTTGCAGTAAAGTGCAGCCTCATGTACTCTTGGTGACAGCCCAGGAAGATCACTCACATGCCCAGAGATATCTACATCCATCATTACGGGCCTATTAGGTGTCTGCACAATGAGGGACTGTTAAGGGCTATCATTTTTACGCTGAATTCTGACATTTCTATATATGACTTATTGATTAGATTGTGGATGGTTTCAGACTATGTATCATGTCCTGGTGGTTTTGAACAAAAACAAGTAATGATCTGGACTGAAGGGTTTGACTGATCTAAAGAGCAGTAAATCAGTTTACAAAATAAGAGTTTGCTGTGAGTGACCTCAAATGGAAATAAAGGAGGTCGTAATTTTGTCATCTTTGACAGAGCTTTTCCAGCTCTTTCCTGCCTGTTTACAGTCTTTGTGCAAGCAAAGCTAACTGGCTGTTACCTGTTATTTATTGTGCAGATATGAGAGTCATATCAATCTTCTACTTAACTCTCTACAAGATCAGCAGGTATGTGTTTTTTCCAAAATGTTAAACAATTACAGTATAGCTGAAATGGGGACATAAATGTTAGCACACCTTTACTTCATTGAGGTGGATGGTTTCTTGCGTCTCGGTCCCTGCAGGGCTGTTTGCTGTAGTGGTATAGGTGTAAGCCAGCTGGGGGATCAGGATAGTCTGTTTGTTATTAGTGGCTAGTGCCCTTAGGCATTGCATTGTGGTCACAATGTCGAGGGGTTTGGCACTTGGCTGGTTGGCGTACAGTGCGATGGGGCTGCTGCCCATGGCTGAGAGTGGTGATGCCTCTTTCTTTGTGCAAGTTAAGTTTAGGGGTTCATCCACGTTGGTAGAGCCAGAGGAAAGAGAGCGGTAAACACGGGCCTTTTGCACCAGTCTCTCCGCTTCCTCTCTGGCAGGCTTTGGCAGCGACAGGTCTAGGGGTCCCTCAGTGCTCTGGGGAGGCTGGGCTGGGACGGGGCTGCCAGCTGTCAGGTTTAGTGGTGAAGGGGAAGCCGGCGAGCTGTGAGTGCCGCTGACCTCTGCTGGGGTGGCTTCTGTAGGGCTGTCCTGGGTCACAGAAGGGCTCATATTGGCCTTGTCTTTCCCTGGGACGAGAGACACCACGCTGTTAGCTTCACACGTGTCCTCTTCCTCTGATGGAGGTGTTGGGGCACCTAGTGATATCTGACCCTCCTGCATTTTATCAAACCACTTCTTAACCACATGGATTGGCAGGCTGACTGAGTCAGAGATCTTGGCCAGCTCATCGTTGGTGGGTTCTGCATTTAAGGCAAAGTAAGCCTTGAGCAGGGATAAAAGATTCTTGGGCTGTTTGCAGAGTCCTCCCTCTGACAGCAGGGCAGCAACAGCAGACTCAGACTTATCCAGGCCTGCTCCATTCAGTCTGATACCATCCTTCTTGCAGTGCTTGAGGGCATGGAGGGCTTCCAGCCCACCCGGACAGTTATCACACAGGAGACATGTTTTAGTGGTCTTTTCCTCTTTTTCTTTAGTCTCATTGGGTCTGGTGCTTCTGATAGTGAGATCTTCTGGGAGTTTCTGGGATTTGAAGCTGTCAGTGGCGGTCTGAGCTGGTGAGGTTGGCTCAGGTTCTTTCTTCAGGTTTTGGGCCGTGAGCTGGCCCTGATTGGGGTCCAAACTGTAGTTTATAATGATTTTTGCATTTCCATCCTGACCTACAATAGGCAGACTGATGGCTGAGATGAGTTGCTGCTGCTGGGGATGGAGCATTCCAGTGGTTAACCCCGAGTTCATCTGCCCCTGGCCTTTGGCATTGCTTTCCAGGACCTGGCGAATGACGTTACCGTCCACCGCCACTTTGAGAGCATTCTGCAGGTCTGCCAGGTTGATGCTGATGGGCGACACAAGCCCCACAGTGGGCAGGACCACGGCCTGCACTGTTCCCTGCAGAGGAGCTGCAGCACCTCCATTGAAAATCCCACCATTCATGGCGCTCAGAGTTGGGGGTGTTATCACTGTTGGCTTGTACTCGTAGTCCACAGGCTCAGTCTTGATCTGGTTGAGGGGCAGCTGTTCCTGCAGGGGCTTGCTGTGCTCCAGCTTCTCTCTAATCTGAGTGCGGAGGACTGAGGGTGGTGTGGGCAGCACTGGTGATGGAGCCTGGGTCTGGGTTTTGGCGTTCCCCAAGCGTGGTCTGCCGTTAACTGAGATGACGCTGATGCACTTCTTACTGCTGATGTGGGAGCTGTATGAGCCTGAGTGGGAGAACCGCTTCTTGCAGTTGGAGCACTCATAGGGTTTCTCTCCTGAATAAAATCACAATGTGTATAGCAGAGAGAGAGAGAGACAGAAGGGGAGGGGGGGCAGATTTCCATTAGTGAATGAAGCTAAATGAGAAAGCTAGGCTATAAGCAGTGCTGCAGGAAAAAGCTCTAATGCATTTCAATGATGCTTAAACGTTGATGTAATGGCACCATTGGGAAATGCCCTTCTCTAATTGCTGTCCCATAATGCCAAAAGAAACACAATTATGGCACATTAAGGAAGAGCACACGATGGGATGAAACACAGAAGATATCTAAACACACGAATTGACAGAAACATAAATAAAGCATAAATATTGTTTCAGTGGAGGCTGAACCATCTGTGGCCAACAGAGAGAAGCAGCATAGATGTATACAGTAGACCTGCTCACGTGAACGCACACGACCATACACACACACAGACAGAGCGCTGCCATGGTGACAGGGGTTGTCCACTCACCGCTATGGATGCGTAGGTGCTCCTTCAGATGGTGCTTGTATTTAAATGCTTTGCCACATTCAGTGCACTTGAATTTACGATTGCCTCCCGACTGTGTGATGTGTCTCTGTCAGATGAGGGGAGAGGGGACGTTCAGTGAGACACACAATGAAAACACAACCTTTGAACTGTTACTAATTCATGTCACAATGTCATTAATCAATCGGGGGCAAAAGCTCATGTTTATTTATCATGTTTGGAAGCAAGCTGCTGAAGAAAGGACTGAGCTTCCATGTGAGTTTGCATAATTAAGAATCACTTTGTCAGTGTGTAATCACTACAGCTCTTCATAAGTAGTATGCTACTGACACCAATCACAACTAATCCAGCCACACATAGCATTTGAAAAGCTACTCACGCATATAAGCATGTTAAACTAAAACACAAAATATAGTGAATATAAAATATGAATGTGAAATGCTGACAAATGTTTTATTACCTGATTTCAGTCTTTCTTAAAAATGTTTATGTAAATGAGTTAAAAACATTAGATCATATCATCTAGCTGGGTTTAGTATTGAGTATCTAAAGCTAACAAAGTGAAATCCTTTAAATCATGAAGATCAATCAGAAAATTTTTCAGTTTAACCAGAGGATGTGTTTTATCAGTCCATTTTTACCTGATCCCGGCCGCTCTTGTGGATTGTCATATGCCTCTCCAGCTGAGCGCGGTATGCAAAGCTGTAGCTGCACTCCGGGCAGCTGAAGCTCTCCTCCGTCTTCTCGTGCCGGTACTTGATGTGCTCCTTCAGGGAGCTGTAACGCTTGTAGCCACGTGCACAGTATGGACAGGTGAGCAGCTGAGAGAATGAATCAGGAGTTCCTGGTTAAAAAAAAAAAAAAGAAAAACGTGAGGAGGGTGTTAACCTGACATATGCAAGAGAGAAGAGGGGAGGAGAAGAAGGGGTTAAGAACACATGGTCAAAATCCCTTTTGACCATGTGTTCCCCTCTTTGATGTTATACAAGGTCTGCCAGAGTAGCACTCCTCTGCTATTTCACCAATCACTGAGAGATCCTCCCCCACAGGTAAACAGCACCCAGGTGACCAAATGGAAAAAAGCTGATTACATCCAAAGTAACATCTTCCTGTCCTTTTAAAAATAGCATATCTAGGTAGTCAGCACATGGCTGGATTTTATTTTTGCTTTTGTATTTCTCTCAGACACAAAGCCCAGCGATTACAGCTTTCATGTGCCTGAAATTCCATCATTTGATTACCCATTGTGTGTTAGAATCGTTTCAAACACACCCACGCATGCAAGGAAAAGTGAGCTTGGTAAACAACAGCCGCCTGCCCAGATCCAGGCTGGTTCACAGAGGGTCTCAGTTGCCTGGCTCCCACACAGGTAAAACATTACTTCGTTAACAGGTGATGTATTAAGTCCCCTTGCGGGACAGGTGAGGGCCTCAGGATGGGAATGCACACATATTATCGCCCAGGTAACTGTGAGTCAGAACTCGCATGGACGTGACAAATTTACCCAGGTGTTGCTGTTTCTCTTCCACCCCCCACACCCTTCCACTCCTTCTCTTCTTTTTTTCCCCTCTGTGGTAGCAGGTAAAAGCCAAAAGCCCAGGAGCAATAAAGGCCTCAGTGTGCTGCACTTAACAAATAGCGGTGTGGGTAATGATGTCGGAGAGTGGCGTTAATGGGGTGGAGTTAACACATGAGGTGAGACAGGGAGCAGGTAGAGCCATCCCTAGGGGGCGAGTAATTACTGGGTAGGTGCAGTAATAGTGTGAGAGCCCAGTGACTGTGAGCTCTCAGGTGGAAATAGTGGTGTGCATGAGTAATTTTGGGATGCTACACCTTCCTCATGTGCACTACTAATAAAGATATGAACAGCATTTAAAGCAATTCATGAACAAAGCACATGATATTTTATTTTTGGAAAATGACAAAATGGTCTTGATGGGAGTCTTTGTATAGTTGGTGTAACATGAATGGGCTGTAAATGCTTATGTTTATGATGTTTTGTACCGTTTTCATCATGAACGCTGGCATCGGGGGTGCCCTGGCGGTGAAGCTCATCCTCTGGGGCCTCTGGGTAGATGACAGCTGTATCTCCTTGCTGGAGCATCTCTTCCACAAGGGCGTCTGTGCTCATGTCATCCTCGCCGTCTGACACACAATCCTCCTTCACTGTGAGGGGACAAGCACACAGTGATTACCGATATTATTGATCACCGTTATTTCAAGACTTACATGTTTCTTATCGATGTGGACTGTACATACGAAACTTTAACCTCTGTGTATGAAATGTGATCATCCGATAATGTTATAGCCAGTGTCTTTACAGCTGGACTGGACCGGATCTTAGAGTCCAAGCCCTTGATCGTGACACGTTCACTAACCTGGAGTGAGGCATGCTGCACCGGGAGAAACATCCTGAATGCTGTTGTTCACAATAGGATGAGAAAACTAATTAGCATCAAAGGCCACAGGCTACTGTATGAGCATCAAGCTCTTTGTAAGAACTGAATGGCAAGCCCCTATTCACAGTGTTAGGTAAGGTACTTGTTGAGACTGTGACTGATAATTAGGTGATGTATCTTGTCCCGATGTATTGCGGTGGATAGATATCATGCAGGAACAGATGCAGGCACACATGCTTACACACACACACACACAAACACCACGTTCTGCTCTCTGGAGAGGCTTGGCCCTCAGACTGTGCTTAATATTCCAGCAAATGAGAGAACCTGCTCAGGAGCCGTTCTTCCTCCACATCACACGGGCTGAACTAGCTAGTCTAACGAGCACTAATTATCCAGCAGCAGCTTAGAGGAAGTGTAACCTGAGGATGAAGTTTAGGATGCACAAAAGCTTCCTTCCCTCCTTCCGTCTCTGCTCTCACAGAGCCTCTTGAAGTGGATACCGGAACCAAGTATAGTGTGTCTGCAACTGAACCGAGCGTTATCCCTCTATGGATATGTTAGTGTGCCTGTGTGCATCATTACAGGGAATAATTACAAGGGTGAGCTATGAGCTAGAAGCAAAGTCAGGCTACTGTGGATACTGTGGTATTGTTTACTGGGCAGATGTTTTACGGATTGACTTAAGCACTCCCCTTGCAAAGAAGAGATTTGAGAATTGTGTTTTGTGAATTGTGTTGAGGGACAGGGCCAGCTGTGGGAACAGGTGTAGCACTTCGTGACTCACTAACAAACACTGAATTCCAGTACCAGTACATACAGCCTTGCTCTGGCTTCCTCTGGTGCACCTTAACACAGCCATGAAACAATATCTGTACAGTCATTAGTTGCTATGGTTATTAAAGACTGTTCGAAGAAAACCTCCCACCCTTTAAAACAAAAAACCTGTGAGAAATAATTCAGATCAAGACATTGTGTGTTGGTGGATGTGTGTGTGTGTGTGTGTGCATACATGAAGCAGAGGTCAAGAAAAGAAAATCAATACTCTAATATCTGTGCATTATGAGGCTAAAGCTAAGCTTGCCTTAGTGGAAACAGTGGAAACAGGGGAAAAAGACTAGTCTGGCTCTGTGAGGTTAAAAAAAATTCTTGCTGTTTTTTGTTGCGAACTTAAGCTAAATGCCTGCTGGCTGCCTTGTATTAAACACATGAGAGTGGTCTTGAAGAAGAAAGTAAGTAAAGAAAGCAAAGAAGTACATTTACCAAATCATCAAACCATTCTTCTAAATCAATTTTCTCATATTTTCCCCGCTCTGCTGGCTGTTGATGAGATATTGTAAAACATGTTGCATCTGGGAAAGTGCTTATCTGGCTGTGTTAAGGCCACATTCCCTGCTCAAAGGCATCATCCAAACACTACAACACACCTCTAGGCTACTAAATGTTGCGCATGTGTGTGAAGTAGTGTCCCAGCAGGGGGTCTGTGGTGCAAAAGTATGACAAGCTGTTGTTTTCACTCCTTGTGTGTGTGTGTGTGTGTGTGTGTGTGTGTGTGTGTGTGTTTGTCGCTCTTGGCTCTTTGTTAAGTACAGAGTTAGGCCAGAAGGGTTCACAGCCTCGCTGAGGCAGCCCCGTGTTATCAGACTGCTCCCCTGACGTGAAACATCACACAGGCCATTTATGTGCTGACGCATGGATGTGAATGCACCACTGCACAAGTGGAAAATCTGTCCAAAAGCCCCAGAACGAAGGCCCCGTGAGGTTGTAGCAGGACATTCTGTTGCAGTTCTGATCTAAAAAAGTAGTTTGTTCTTTATTTATTTGGTACGTCTTGAAACAAAATCACCAGACCACCCACTCTCTCCTTTTCTCTTTCCATCGCTCCTTTCTCATCCTTCTTTGCCCACATCTCTGCAACATGATATGGTATCCCATGATGCATTTCCTGCCCTGGCCGACCTTTGCCCACACTGCTTCCTGTGGTCGTGCATCCAGACCCGTTAAGAGATTCTATCTTGGATGAGAGGGACATGTCAGCGATAAGGCTTCGCACAAACAGCTCAACTATTCCACGATCATTAGTTAAGATGTTACACTTAATCTCCCATCAACAGGAGGGAAGTCGAGGATAGATGTGAGGTATTTCCAAAACTTGGATGATTTCCTTATCCTTGGCTTAGAGCTGTGTCTCTCCACTAGACAATCTTCCCAGCTCTCTGAAGATTCTTCCTTTCCCGTCCAGAAGGGTGGCTCAGTTTTAACATCATCTTGTGACATAAGGCACCCTGGAATGTAGGTGTTCCTGCGTGTCCCTGCTAAATGAACCATCCAAATGTATTTTAAACCAATGAAGAGAAACACTGTCACCGTACATCGGGCTAGCAGTGAACGGACACTTGTCATTGTGGGTGAAAGCCTCGCAACTTCACTACTGGTTGAAATAATGCAGTACGGCACAAGTGCCCATCAAACTCACTCAGCAAACACCAGGCTCATCTTGGAGCAGCCTTGGGCTATATATTACCACGCAGTTAAACCCAACCTTTCGCTCTCATTAAGTGCCACTGCAGCCTCATGATATCAAAGCTCTACAGCTCCACCATGCCCATTCTCTGAGATGTAATCATGCTCTAAAACTCATCGAATACAAAGGAGAGCCCTCCCAGGTCAACACTCTCTCTACCTTTTCATCCCAGTTAGTCAGCCTGTGCTTAGCGGAGAGCAGACTGCAGTTTACTGCAGCAACACTGGGGCTGTTCCACCAGTACATAATCATTTAGGAGTGAATGAGTAATGACAGCGAGCAGGGGGCCCATGATACCATATAATCAAGAGGAATGATTCAGAACAAGAGAAACAGTGAGAGAGAACAGGAGTGTAAAAAAAGAAAAGGTGGAGGAAAAAAGAGATGGCAAAGCACTGGAAAACCACCTCTTGGTTTTGGAGAGTGGCAGTCTCAGGAGAAGGGGTGTCAAGGTTTTAATTTGAAGCAAACTGGGCTGCAGCAAAGAGAAGATTAGTGGGTGGTGGTCAACTTTCAAGGCTGCACCAGAGACTTCTCTGTTCTCTGGAGTGAACTCAACAGAAGGACGGATGGAGGGATGAGAGACGAGGGAAATGTGTTTGCTTAAAGGACTATGGCTTTCTCAGTGTTTCATCAGTCCATTCCAGCATGACAGCAAAGTATGTGTGCTGTATGAGGCGAGTGCTAAAGACAGTGAGACAGTGAGAAACAAAAAGAGGTGTGTGTGTGTGTGTGTGAACATGAGTGAAAGCAAAAGAAAATATGCCTGATCAGGCATAACAGTGGAGTGCAGCCAGCTCACTGAGCTGTTTCAATGTAACTCATGCTTTTGAAGTGTTTAATGTTCATGAGCCCCAGCCAAAACCAATGACATTATTCTTCCTCCAACTTTCTCTCTATGCGAGGAGGTACAGCTGGAGAGCAGTGATGAAAATGACAGCATAGTCAGGAGAATAGGTGGCTGCGCTGTGCACAGGTCTGTGGTTTGAGTGTACATGTGTGCATGCGCAACCGAAACCTCGCAACTGAAACTGAGCTGAACTGAGGTCAGCTCATTGGAGAGGAATTTCTAAAAATCCCTCCCTGAACTGAAAGTGATAGTTCGCTGGACATTTTCATATGTGCTAAGTTGACCTCTTGCTAAATCAAAGCCCCCCTCTGTCTCACATATCTCTCACCCGTGGAAAATCCAGCCAAAATCTGCACAGAGCAACACCCTGAAATAAATATTCTTGTGGCTGAGTATCTGGCTTGTCACAGTGTTGCACATACTGTACTTGGCAGAGGCCCGAAACTAACACATATTTATAGGCGCATGCAGTATGAAGTCAGGAGAGCAACATGGGGGCCTTGGGCTCAGGTTTAAACACCAACATCCTTCAGCACCTGCAATTGTTGTTTTGGAGGGAGGGGGAGAGGTGTGACGTCAGCCCTTCCTGTGGTAGCGGGCTGCATCTGATGTCACTTCCACACAGTTTGAGGTAAAAAGAAGTTCACGGCAGCCCCTCTAATGCCCACCAGTGCCATAAAATCCTGTACTGGCTCTTTGGTCGCGGGGCTATTTTCTGTGCTTGAAGGTCTGCTGGCATTGTCTTTGTTTAATATCGTGCTTCCTGCCTTAGTTGGAAAACCACCACGTGTAGTACCTGTTTCCTTACACTCTGCGTTTCACAATGAGACAAAGCCTGGTACTTAACTGTGCACAGATGTCTACAAAACATTTCTTAACTTAGCCTGCGACACGACAGCTCAGGTCAAAATGAGACAGCAACAGTCAAACAATTGATGTCATGACAAAAAAAAAAAAAAAAGAAAGGGCTCCGTGACAAATTTGCATTTATGTGCTGGAGGCATTTTAAGTAATTCTGAGCAGAGAGCAATAAGTATCCTTCTCAAAGACATTCTGCCAACCTAACGATGACAGTGACAGGAGACACTTGCTATAAAAACATACTTCTTAAGAAGTTA
>JAVQJZ010181368.1:0-10362 GCA_036025355.1 Leiopotherapon unicolor | reverse complement strand
TTTTCTTCAGGACACATGCTATTACCAAATGTGTTGCAGATGTACCATGAGCCGGGGCTGTGCTGCCGAGGTGGGGTTTCTTGGAAAAACATCGCCAATCCTGTCATGATAAATCACCTTCCCCAATTTGCTATAACATGTAGAATTAGGATTCGAGAACATCAGCATCAGCAGAATTCTGCACACGTTGCATTTACAAGGGTGCTAGTTTCATTTTCAACACTTTCCCCTCACAATTCTGTGAATGCAGAAATAATTTAATGGGTGATTGCGCGCAACTTTTGTTCTTGGAACCAGGGCTCATGTGTGTTTCTTCTCAACTCTGCAGCTGTCAGTCACACTGAGGAATTAGTACATTGCATGAGTCAAGGTAAAGTTCCTCTTTCTGTCCCCTCCTTGATTCAGAAGAGTCGTCTTCAGCATCTGTCCCCAATAACAAAGCCACATTAACAAGCACCCCACAGACTGTCTATTAGAATGTGAAAAAGCACCATGTGCTGTATATTAGTTTTTAGTGACTAAACACTTGGGAGAGAGGCGACCTAGAATCAAGCCTTGTGGTGCACTGAGTGTATATGTTCTCATCGTCCTCTCAGCTCCACTTCTGAGACACAGCGAGAGAGAGAGAGAGAATGCTCATTAGATCTATGTGCTGAATCGCTGCTCCCTCCCCATCTCTCCCATCCTCCCCCAACCTTCATCCCTCTCTCCCTCTCTCTCTCTCTCTCTCTCTCTCCCTCTCCCTCTCTCTCTCTCCGTCCGTCTGCTTAACAGATGGGAGGGTCGTGGGTACAGCTCTTCCCCTCCCCCTGGAGAGGCCTGGTGCCTGTTCAAAAGATCCCTCTTTATGCTTCACTCCGTTTCCCTCTCTTCTCTCCATATCTCTGTTTTCCTCCCTCCGCTCTCCGTCTCTTTCATTGTCACCTCTCCAACTCAAAGCGCAGAGAGTTGGGACCCAGGATATAAAACAAGCAGAGGAGCGACCGCCACCCTTCTGTCTGCCCGGTGCCAGCGTGCTCTCTGACCTTAGCAGTCTCCTGCTTCGGCCTCCGTCCAGTTTCCGGGCTAGTGTGAATACAGGCATACCATTAGCCGGACTCCACAGAGGAGATAGAGAAACGCTTTTGTTTATTCTTCATCTTCCACAGCCTGTTCCCTCTTTCCCTGCGCCTTGCATTGGGATTAGTCTATTGGCTTAGTGTATACAAGCTTGTTAGTTCTCTCTTCTGTCTCGTGCTGCGTCTTCATTTTCCCCCTTGTTACTTTCTCACCTTGTTTGCCCTCTCAAGGTCAGGTGTCAGTCTCAGCCCCCTGTGAAAAATTCCCGCTGAGAAATTCCTGCCCCGTGGCACTTGACCATGTTCACTAAGCGTCGCTTGTTTCCCACATTTCCCTCAGTGTTCGCTGTCTTGGCGTCATGAGGCTAAATAGGATTGAGTGATTCAGTGGTAATCTGTTAAGTTAAGTGATGCTCTATCCGCCACGAGGGAAGGAGACGGAAGGAGAGGGAAGGGAGCCCGATGAAGAGGTGGGTAGTCAGTTCTTATCCAGGAGCTGCCTGGCACTCAGATGGGACGGGGGCGGGTGTGAGGAAAAGCGGGGGGTTGGTGGCGTGAGGGTGAGGGGGGAGGACTGGGGGGGTTAGCGGAGGGAACTTGCGTTGTTGTGTAGGAGGAGGTAGAGGGGGCAACAGTGAAAAGGGATGAGGAAGGGTGGGTGTGGCGGGGGGGGCTGGCTGAGGCGAGGAGGCACCGACACGGGGCTAAGCAGCAGCAGAGCCTCACCTCAGGGAGCGTTTGGCTGGTGCTGGGAGCCAAAAGCAGGGATTAAATGTTCAGGACACGGGCTTAGTCTTAGCGTTAATGTTACATAAGGCCTAAGGTGTTGCCCCAGCGGTTGTTGACATTGAGAGGTTCAGCTCAGCTCAGTGGGCTGTGGGAGGAACGTGGAGGAGGTGGAGGCCAGGAGGCAGGGATCACAGAGGTAACGCCTCCTTGTTTGGAGCGATGCCCAGCCTGGGTAGTGTTGAGTACAAAGACTGGGAGGGGATGATGCTGTCAGCCTATGATTGAGGTACGCCGGCTTGATTGATATCCTTGTCTGGCTGTCTTGTGCCAAGCGCCTTGGTGTTGGCTTGTAATCCTAGTTTGTCTGACAACATCCTTCTTTGTTTTCTTCCAGAGGGCAGCTCTTTGTTTTTCTGTCTGTGGATGGGTGTGTTTGCGCAGAGCAATGCTAAAATGTTTTGGATAGCCTCTTCAGAGCTGCCACAGAGTTATTTTAGATCTTGTTATTATTATGATGGTGCAGTCCGGCTGTTGTCCTAACTGCCAAATGATGCATTTATGTTTGTATCTCATTTCTTCCATAAGTGGGCGTATTCCAAACCATCAACAAGGGAAGTTTTTTTGTCATGCATTTCATCATTGTTCAAATTGTATTGTCTTACTTTGTTTTCAGTTTGTGCATGATGGAGGTTTTTGGCAGAGAATCTTATATTATACATAAGAATCTATGCTAATCCTTGAAAATGGAATACATTTAGTAAATGTTCCTTGTTCATATGAACTCAAAATACCCACATCAATGCATTAGTTTTAACCCCAACTAAATGTAATGCAACCATGCATTCAGTTTGAAAGAAACAGGCAGGTAGAACACAGTCTGTGATTCTAGTTGCAAATGAAAAAGATCTACTGTAATGTACTACTGCTAGAGGCCTTGGTCTGTCAAGTATCCCTGGATGTCCCTATTACGCACTTTCATTATCAATGTCCTACTCTCGCACAAAGAGGTCAAGTGCATAGCAATGTGCTGCGCTCACCTCAGGGGTTTAGAGCTTTCTTGTGCTTTCTCATGCATGTTACTCAATAAATACATGGATTCAGGTTAGGGGAAGAAGAAGATGGAAAAAAAGGAAAGAAGGGGAAAAGAGGCGCATTACAATGTATGTGTGCGGGAGAGTGCAAAGAAGAGAATATGACAGAGCGAGGAAGAGAGCAAGGGTGTATGAGAGAAAAGAGAGAGAGAGAGAGAGAGAGAGAGAGAAAGAGACTGAGACTGACATGTCTTTTGGTGAAGCGGTGTCGTCTTCCACATCAATGTCTGATGCTTGTGCTGCCAGGTGCCGGAAATCTGGTTCAGAAAGGAGAGAAGAGAGAAGAAGGGGAAAGTAGAGAAAAAAAGGCAGGGTAGATGGAGGATTTTTTTTTTATGTGACGGCGCTGACAGCTCCCCTGCATTGCACTGAGCTTAAATAATGGGATGCTCATTTGCATAACGAGGGACGTTATCACCTCTACTGTCAAAAGAAAACACAACAACAGTTCTTCTGCTCCTCCCTGAGATAGATTGGGTTGGCCTACTTTAGCACTCTGGAGAGATGCACTGGAGCTCTGGCTTAGCCAAACTCACACAAGAACACGCGCACACACTCACACACACATGCACGCACATACGGACACACAGTCAGTCACTCACGCAAACTTTTTGGAGCGCAGCTTTTTTTTTTTTTTTTTTTTTTCCGCACATGCAGTCCAGCTCATCTCAGCTGCTGGCCTTCACTCCTAAAACACGGTTACATACCCACACACATTCAAATGTGCAGCCACATGCATACGGAGAAGTGCATTTATTCAGATGCTCCTCAGATGCACTCATTGACATGCAATGTGTCCAGCTGAATTAAGTTCATGTTTGGAATTTTGTTTGATTTCTGTCTCTAAGAAACTCTTGGCCCCTTCCTTCCTCCCTTTCTTCATCTTTTGTTTTTTGGCTTTTTTTTTTTTTTTTGCGGGAACATGACAAGCCTGAGCTCGGTTTTACATCTGTATTCTATCCTGCGACTCACGTCTGCCATTTTGGAGATGAGCTGCAGATAGAGTAGAAAAAACTGTGTCTTGCAGTTCCACTGTCAATACAGTGCAGTTCGTGGGAAGCAACTAAATGTATTTCTCACTCTGGAGGTAATGTTACAGTGTTGGTGATTAGAGCGTTTAAGTTAGCGGCACTTCCAAAACACTGTCAAACTCTCTGTGAACGAAGCGAGATCCTGACAGCGCTGTCTCCTCTCATAGTCTGTGCCTGGGAAAAAAATGCAAAAACTGATTTGCATGATATCGACAGTGAAAAACACAGCGGTTCTCACAACATTGTTGACAGATTCTTTGTCTTTCTTCACCCTCCCTTGTGGCTGCCATGATGCCACTTTTATTATTTTTTTCTCTCTGTATTTTGCCATATTTCATTTCATTTAATGCTCTTCCTCTCCTCTCCCCCCCTCCCCATTTCTTTCTTGCAGGTACGGATGCTGGAATCTTTGAGTTGATTGGAACAAATAGAAAGCAGAAAAAGAGATAAAGAAAGAGCAGAAGAGTGAAGAGAAAGAAGAAGAAGGACGAGAGCGAAGAAAGCATAAAGTTCTTTAGAAAGAGGAGAGAAAGAAAGAGACGGGGACGATGGGGAGGAAAAAGATTCAGATCACGCGGATTATGGATGAACGCAACAGACAGGTAAGTCCCTGGGGGATGGGAGGATGGATGAGTATGAGGGTGGGGAAGAGAAGGGGCGGGGGGAGGGAGGAAGGAGAAACACCCTACACCCCACATAGCCCTCAACAATGAAGGTCTTCTGGGAGTCTGGGCAATATGTGAACTGGGCGACAGAGAAGTGCAGCAGGTATATTACTCTGAGTGGAAGACTTCCATTGGCTCAAAATGGCAGATTTGTTTCCCCTCAGTCTAACAAACCAGTGTGAGGGCCCCCGGAGGATTTTTCCGAAAAGGGATTTGCATGAGAACATTTGTAATTCTCAAAAAAAAAACATTGCGCATTTCACTGCCCGCTCTGAGGGCTGCGGCCCTACACACAACTGTAGCACCCTTCACACACCCAACCCCTCACGCCATGCCACCCAGTTTAGCTCTCTGGCAGTGGCACCGGAGAGGCAGGGTGGGAGAAAACATAAACAAACAACCAAACAGAGATGGGATGGTCTGAAGTGATGCACTGGACTGAGCCAAGAGGGTGGAGATGAAGGGCACCCTGGGATACAAACACTGAATCAGTATTTTTCTTAAGCTAAATCTGTAACAGTAGGATTGCTGTAGCGTCTCTCTCTTAGTACAAGAGATACATTCTTAAATCAGAGATACTGTACATAGTAAATCACGGTCAAATAACAGACTTGAGAACAATGGAATTCTTGCAAGACACTTTTTAACAACAGCAGGCATTACTTGAGAGGGGCATAATAAATTGTGGACAGCGTGATTCGAGCAGACACTACTGTCTGTGGCAGGAAATAGATAGAGACAGAGCTCTCTCTCTGCCCTCGAGGCCTGCAATTGATCACTTCCTGTGGCACGACTGACCACTGACACTTTGTCAGCTTCCTGGCAGCCCAATTGGATCCATACGCCGCTAACGTGGCCCCTGGATCACAGGTCAAACACGCACGCAGGCACGCGCACCTTGGCTGAGCACGGCCATTTCTCACAGTGTGCTTTTTATCAAAACACGTGGTCATTTTCCGGCCGCAGTGAAGTGACATAACGAGGCTCGAGGAATCGATTGAGCAACACTGGAGGAGTAATTGGAGCAGATTGTGACCCCGCGTCGTGATTCATTTCAACGAGAGTGTTTGCAAGTGAAAGGAGAGTGAGAATGCGTGCGCACCTGAGATGAAGAAGAAAACTCTCAGGAATCCTGATTTTACTGCGCAGCGTATTCATCTCGAAAACCGGGTGCCTTTAGAGTCACAGCTGCACTGAAACAGTGAACAAGATACATAGGAAGAGAGATTTTCAAAAGCAGGCGAGGGGGTTGTGTGACAGCATGCATTCATGTACTCTTTATTGTGATTTATGTTTTTGTTATTGAAAAAGAGACAGGCAGACAGAGAGACAGAGACAGAGGAAGAGCAAGGAGGAGGTCACAGAGTTTTAGATGAGGACTAAAGCTATCGTGTTGCAGCAGCACCCACACTTCCTCCTTACTGTTATCTCAGCCTTTCTCTCTCATCCCACCTTAGACTAAGCCCGCCAGTTGCACCAGGCACTCCGGCTCCTGCGGATAAGGAGGGAAAGAGGGAGACAGGAAGGACACCTGAGGGGAATCGATGCCTGAGATATCCGGGCTTTACTTACAGAGAGAGGAGGAGGGAGGAGAGGAGGAGGAGGGAGGGGAGAGAAAGGGTTCAGGGAAAGGAAAATCAATATATCACTGGATTCTGTTGTTTTGATCTCTAAAATGATAGATTACTTATTTAGTTGTTTGTTTTAGTGGAACAGCGATTCCTACTGAGGTGATGTCATCGAGTCATGTGGAAAACACCGTATGATCGCAGCGATTCAACCTATGGCCTCAATAAATGACATCACCGAGTTTTGTAGAGGCGGCCATCACAAGACAGAGACAGACACAGAAACTTAAATTTTCTTCTTAAAAGGAAAAAAAAACAAAAAACGGAAGCTTTGGTTTTGCATATTTTCACTTCCTTTTTGAGGAAATGTCCCAGAGCCTAAGCCAAATAAACACACAGAGGAATTTGTATAGTATTACTTTCAACCTCACATTCTTAACATACTTTTACTATTTAATGTCTTAAACATTTTTTCTGAAATGTGTCTGCATTAAACAGATGGATTTTGTTTTTATTATTTCTACAATACAGTATCTAGCAATAATAATCTGACGCAATATCCAACAGTTCATAAAGCTGTGTAAAACAGAGCAAGGTAAAATTCCTGCCGCAGTCCAAATGTCAAAATGAAACTGTTGTAACATTTCCTCTGATTCTTAGAAGTCTACAAACACGCTTCACACTGCAGTCCTCTTTAGAGTGGCACCACTCTGTGTGGCTGTCAACGCTACCTTGCCACCTACAGGGCTACCCTGCCTCCGCGCCCCTGCCCTCCCTACAGCGGCAGTATCATAGTGGGCACAGGGCCTGGCTCTCTCTGGGCGGCCACTTTGGGCTGCTACCCCCAGGCCCCGAAACACTTCCCTAGAGCAGGGGCAGAAGGGCCAGGCCTCCCTGGCGTTGACTGGCTGCCCGGAGCCCCGGACAGTGGGCAGCAGTGTGTGAGCTCTGGCTCCTGGCCCCCCGACCACTCAGACCCTCTCCCAGCCTCGGGCACATGAAAGAGCCCCCTGTGCCATAAACTCATGGGCTGCACACAGAGAGCAGACTCTCCAGCCCCAGCGAACACACAAACACACACACAAACACAAATACGCACACACACACCTACAGTGCAAGATGCATGCACAGGTGTGTGTGTGTGTGCGTACACACACTGGCATAGATTTGAGACATAGCAAATTATACACTCAGACACATACTTAGATAGTGTATTTAGTGTCTTGTTTGTGCGGCATAGACAAATGCATGCTTGAAAATACGTGTGCACATCTAAAACACATCTATCTCTCTGGAGTTGTACTTTGGGATCGACTAATTAGTGTTACCTCTCCAGCCAGTACGCTCACTGGGCTTAATTTAGGATGACTTGTTTGTGGAAATCTGTGTGTGTATGTATGTGTGTGTGTTTGTGTGGCATATGTGGTTTCCAAGGGGGAAGGGACCTGAGGCCAAAGGTTAAACATGGATCAGGTCATCAGTGACAGGAAGTAAAACAACAGGATCTCCCAACTCCCACAAACAACAGGCGCACTAACACAGAGTTGGCTGAAAGGAGATGAAGAAAAAAAAAACCCCAACAGCACGTTTTTATGTCTTCCTGCATATGGCGCTTCTCTTCCCTCACCACGTTAACTGCAGCGCCGCAGCTGAAATGAGGGGTCTTTTTGTCTCTACGACAAAGCATTCTTCTCTCCAATCAACAGCACTGGGGTGAGAAAATGTGCGAGTGAAATTAACAGCAGGAAAATAATGAGGCCCACAGGGTAGCTACTCACCCCTGCACCCCTCCTCTAATTCCCTGTTTCCCACCTTCTACCATCTCCTTCTTTTACCACAGCGAGTGGCACTCCTCTCTGTCATATGTTCAGCGCTGTGAGACCTCACCTGAAAAGGGCTCACTAAGCTCTCACCTTCTCTCGGCTGTATTTCTATTCCATTTTGCCTTCCCAACTTATTTTTTGTTTCGTTTCTCGTTCACATGTTCTTCACATGGTTCATTTTGCTCTCTCACCTCGCTCTCTAATTTTCACTCACTAGAAAGTCTTAATGGTTTGTCTAGCTTCCTCTCGTTTCTTTCCTTTGTCCGTGATAGTGCTCATTATGTCTAAGTTTTCAATTTCCAAAGTAAAAGTCTTTTTTTTATGTATGATTTTCCTAAAAAAAAATGTTAAAAGTCTAATACAAAATTATGTGTAAAAATATTATTACAAAAATATGTTTTTCATATGTAGTCTCAGCTATTTTTTTTGTGAGTTAGTTGGTTTAGTTAGTTCTTTTTTATTCTTTTAAATTTCATTATTGCTTTTAGGACGTGGCTCATGAACTGCAGCTCATTTATATCTTCCTTCCACATTTCTCTTCCCTTTTCACCACAAGAAACAAATTCTGAGTTGTGCTTGTGACAAGAAGACTTCGTTTAGTGAAAACTGGGGTTAATAGGGTCTTCTTGCAACAGAAATCACTTAAACAATTAAATGAGTTAAAATTTGTTTAAACCAATCTGCTCCTTTCTTTTTTTACATTTAAAAAAAAAATCTGGTGAAAAGACCACGATGTGTACGAAGTATACAGTTTCAGCCTTAGTGCCACAAAAAAGTTGATCCACCTCAAATGAATGACAACAAAGTTATTTTTGTCATTCCGGCCACTAACTTGGGTCTTGCAATGCAACATCCACTTCTTTTTTTTTCAGTCAGCGGGTATTTGCGGTTTTTCAGTATAAACAGCAGCATACAGAAAAGGAGCCCAGCCAGCGATCACCGTGCTGTGCTGAGATGTAATTACGAGCTCTGGTAAGAAGAGCAATCTAAACTAGCATGTATTTTAAGCCACCCATAACTAAAATTGGCATAATTAAAACACCACTCAATCAGTTCCACAGGTTAGCCTTTAACTGCTGGAAGTGGACACTCTCGATTCAGATCCTGAATGAAGAAATGTTTGGAGTCTGCTGCCTCCTGTTCCTGCTGTGTAATGGAGGCGTGCTGAAAAGGATGATAAGTGGGATTTTGAGCAGAGAGAAGAGCATAGCATATATTAGAGGTGGGACAAAGCCTCTTTTGTCGTAATGCCCCTCTTAACAGCTTCTTTGGCTTGGAGGCAGAGTTCAGGCCCAGGTCTTGGGCTCCTCTTATTCCTTTTGCGTAAGCCCGTGTCTTCCTGCTTGGCCCCTGACAATGGGACAAGTGTTTGTCCTGAGACCAATCGTGCTGCTCCATAGCTGACTGACATCTATGTGTGTGTGTGTCTGCGTGTGTAAGTGTGTCCGCATGGCCATGTTTGGCTTGCTAACCAGCAGTTTTTGGTGCCTGTCTCTCCACTCCTCCTCTTCCTCCACCTCCTCCTCCCCCAGGGAAGCAGGCAGGAGGTGGGAAGCAGAAGCGAAGCCATTGTGAAGGGGAAGCCACTGGCCTCTTCCTGTTATGAGAGGAAATGCATACAAATGTGCTTCCTGTGCGTCCGCCCCCTCTCTTCTCCCTCCTCCTCCCTCCTCTTTCTCTCTCTCTCCTTCTCCCTCTCCCCTCTCACCCATGCGGCAGAGAGTCGGCCACTGTCCCTCCTTTCTTTTTGTCTCTCTCTCTTTATCCTGGGCGTTTTTTCTCCTTCTTTGACAGAAGTGACAGGTCAATTGTGCAGAGCTGAACTGATTATTTCTTTTTTTCCATATACAAATGTATAGAGGTCATTTTCCAGTGATAGCACGCGTAGCATGCACATTACATATGAAAACACATTGGTGGAAAAAGACAAAGAGAGGAAAGAAAAGCAAAAATGAAAATGGTTTGAATGAAAATTTAGACAACATCTTACAGAGAATGTGATAATAACATGTTTGAGTTGTTTACAAGGGTGTGTGTCTGATTCTCTCTTGGGATGGGCTTGTGGAGGAGGATAGGGGTGAACGAATAAGGCTTGTGTGTCACTGTGGCTCCACGGTACATGATACATGAGTGATCGCTTAGTACGTCTCAAAGTAATTGAGATCAATACAGTATTTATTATATCATTAGGTATCGTGGTATATGTTATAACAGTGATTGTGGTAATGGAAAGGTTGGGGGTGTTTTGGTCTCAGATTTAGAAGAAAATTGCGTGCTGTCTGTTATTGTTGCCTTGAGCTTTTCCACAATTGAGTAATCTCTCAGAAGGTCAAGCCGTTGTTGTGAAATTTGGTTAGAGCTTCTAGTTAAGAGGTTCTCCTAGCAAAAATATTTAAG
>JAVQJZ010181346.1:0-17449 GCA_036025355.1 Leiopotherapon unicolor | reverse complement strand
TTGAATGTGTCCCCAGTGTGTATTTATACCTCTCCTGACCCTGGCTTTACCTTTGGGTAAAATTCCATTACAACAACATAATTCACCAAAAAAGAAACTGAATTGTCAGAACCTCTCCACAGGCGAAAGACACTAGAAATCTTTTTGAATCAAACACTGCAGAAAAAAAAAAGAAAAAAAAAAGCAGCTCACAGATTTACTAGGAAACTCAATTAAGAGCCACATTTATGATAGCGCTGTCTGCCACCACGTAGCTCACATTCTCCTGCTTCTCTTATCATTGACACATTGGGTTAGGTCCCTCACCGACCTGCTCTCGGTTACATTTCTCAAGAGTGCCTCATTTAGAGGAAAGGGGAAGGGTGACAATGGACAACCCCGGCATTTCCCTCAGGAGCCATGTCTAAACACGATGCCTTGTGAAGCAGCCGCAGCAGCTGAAATGGTTTTCAGCTTTGCTCCAGCCAGACAAACGTGACAGTCCAGGAGGTACTGTGTCTTCAAGTAGCTGGTATTAGGCTTCAAAATGAAGTCCTGCTCACAGACCCTGCAGATAATGGACATCTTGGGTTGTGGAGCAGGCCCCCTTAGGGCCATTTGGAGCTCACGCAGAAAGCACACAAACAGGGACTAGGTGGGATTTAACCTTCTTTTAGAGCTGGAATGGAGGCTTAGACCCTGTGGAGCACACACTCTGATCCTCACGTCTGTGGCTGAAAGTATTTCTGGACTGTTGGACAGAGAATGTATTTGACTTAGTGGCTATCAGTTTATATTACAGAAAGAAAGCAGTGGATGCAATTGTTAGCCCAGGGAGTTTTTGTACATTTTCTTAATCGTTTTAGACAGTGATAGTTTATTGTTGCACAAAGTGTCATTGAGAATGTGTTCCTGTGCAGCAGTGCTCTGCCTTTTACCACGGGAGTCTCTAGGCAGGTTTAAATGTTGACGTTGGAAAGCCCCAAGCTATCTTTTCTCGAGCATGGCTTTTACCTACTAAACTAACCCCGGATGCCGGCTAAAAATAGAGCTTTTGTGAGCTCAGCTTTTGCAGAGGGAAAAAAGATGTGGTTACTCATCAGTGAATTGAAAAACAAGTGGAGCAGACAAGTGTCTTTGCCCCGCCAATGTGAACTAAAACAGAGAGGGCCGCAGAGAATAAAGCGAGCCATGATTGCACCAGGTAAGACAAAGCAGGCAGGGTGCAGAGACCACAGAGAATCCCTTATGAAGTGGCCTACCCCTTGCCTCCAGCTGAGCCTTTCATTGTGCTGTTGTTTCTACGGGGGCTTGGATGGCAGCTTAGATTAGATGGCACTGAGTAATGGATTGGAGCTGACGAAAACCTGCTGCAGCTCGACATCACCGCGGCAAGGATCCGCACGCTGCTGAGGATCTGGCTGGTTTATTCGGATCAATTTGAGTTGCCCTCATTGTTAATAACCCTGTGTATATTCATGCTAACATTGTTCTCCTCTAATCTGTATTCATGCGAGTATTTGCTTCAATCCCTTTGCAAAGCCGGCCCTAAATCCTTGCCGATCACATTTTGCTACTTCATAATTCTCCAATTGAATATGCCATGAATGACTTTTCAGTCTCTCTCCCAAAACTGAGTGGATCACTGCACTGGTTATATTGTGTGTCGTTGGATTCTGTTTTGCATTTAAATATAGTTTCTCTGTTATTTCCTCCATAAAATGCTATTTGAATAAATGTCCAGCTTTCGCAAATTCATAATACAAAATAATCAATTACCAAAATTTGGCAGGATAAAACTGAAACCCTACAGCTGCATAGGTACTCAAGCAAAGCGTGATAATTTGGATGTTTATCCTTAGACAGGTTTTGATTAAAACTAGAGATGAGCATGGATTTGGGTAAATGTGGGAGTGATTGGAATGAATAAAACATGGCTTTTTAAAAGGCTTTTTCGAGAGAGAGAGAGAGAGAGAGAGAAAGAGAAAGAGAGGGAGAACGGGAAAAAAAGAAGCTGTGTTTAGTAACAGAAACCTGCTGTGTGGCCATTGTGGGGGATGATGTGTTAATCGAGCCACAAACTGTGTGGTTTTTCAGGCCAGAGGTCTCATTTAAACAGGCACGGAAAAGAAAAATGTATTTCAGCGGGGCCCCGCTGGCCACTAGCCCTTGACTCCATTGCAGTAATGTAAATGCTGGATTAGGTGACGTTGACCGGGATCCCCCCACCCCCCAACTCCTACTCCAGCCGCAGCCCCCTCCTTCTCTTTTCCATTAAGACAGCTGGTATCTTTCAAAGGGTCCTGGCCCAGTGATTGATGTGTAATAGCTCCAAGCCTCACCTGCCCCCTCGCAGCGTTATTCATCGGCCAGGCAGCCCAGTGCCGCTTTCTACTAAGCACTTTGTTTCCCGGGGAGTGGGTGGAGAGCCTTCTCCCTCTGCCTCACTCTCTCTTTCTCTTCCCTGTCAGCCATCAATACATTATGACTTTTCATTGCCATAGTGTTACTACTTTACTTCACACTGACTCACTCCTTTTTACTCACTCAATTTGTTCAACTTCAAATTGCTCTTTTGTCTGCGTCAAACTATGGCTACTGACGTGCAACAAATGAACCATGCGCACTTAAACATATTATTAATTGACTAGTAAAAGTTTGAACATAATCTAACATGAGTAGAAGTCTATATGAGAAATGTGCTTTTTTTCCCCTTTTGCTCTGAGGGTAGATAAACACAATTATGTTAATGTCAGCAAGGAAATTGAAGATACAGAAATTGGAGTGAGGCAGTTGTGCAAAGTGTATCCAGATGCAAACTAATAGCACCTAGATTGTAAAGATACTTATAGAGGCTTATTGCAGCCCACAACATCAAAGGAGGACGGACCAGCCCTCCATTTGCAACAGTTCGGGGTCCCCTTTGGTTTCAGTAGGAGAGGCTTATGTTACTGATTAGAGGAGAGAAGAGGTGCTTAGCCCATATACAGATTCTGGCAGCTCCCAGGATTAGTGCTGCGCTATCAAACGCTACCTTCATCAATGTTGTCATGTTCCTCACACCTCCAAGACATGCTGCTGGATATGGACACAGGAGGTGGGCGCAGTGTGTGTCTTGGCACGCCGGTTGAGGCGTGTATCCACGGCGGTGGGCGTGTGCCTTTTTTCACACGCATGCACGTCAGGAGCTCTCCCGAGCCCTCGCGTTCCTGCGTGCGCACTAATGTGTTCTTGTGTGTATGTGCTGGCAGCCCAGTGGTCGCCGTGGTAACTCATCATTAGGTGATTAATGGGGCTGTGACGAGGCTGCGGTTTAATCAGGCCCGGTGTTTGTGTTGAAGCCGACGACAAGAGCAGCTGCCCTGTCAGTTGGTGTCTGCTCACGAGATGACAGCACCCGCTGCTGAGGAGCGCCATTGTCAAACGCACTTCATTGTGTGTGTACGCGTGTGTGTATGTGCACGCGTGCCTGCCAAAACCCTTTCCTCCACCTTCCTCTTTCCTTTTATATTCTTCACCACACATTCTTTCTAGCTCTCTCAATAAACCTTCGTCCACTCACAGACATGCTGTATAATTTTCACTTGAAGCTGTATCTGCTTTACCTGGCTCAATATCTCTCCCTCCCTCCTCTTTCACTCTCCTTCTTCCACCCTGCTATCACAACCATGGTAACACCAGTGCTGATTGCCTGGTCTGATCCCTCTGGGGGCTGTAATAACTATTTCTAGTTAATTTGTTGCGGTGGGGGTGGAGGGGGCAAACACTGGCAGTAAATGAGAAGCCTCCTTTGTAGGCGCAGTGTGTAGAGCAGTGTAGTGTAGACAGCGTCCTGCTTTAGCTTTGCCCACTTCACTGTTTATGGAGGGTTTCATTATGGCACGAGAAAGTGGTAGCTGGATTCCCTTTTTTTTTTTTTTTTTTTTTGAATGACGGTAGCTGAAAATGGCAGTGGACTGGGCATGGCAAATGACTGGCTCAGCCTCTCTCCTCTCCCTCTCCTTACCCCAGTGGATTGCTGTGTTCTTCCCTCCAGAGCTGTCACTTCACATTAACACAGCAGTGACTGTCAGCCAGGGCAGAGGGTTGGGGTGGGTCTGGCAGTCCAGTAAGCCAGAGTAGACACACACACATGAATATAACCACACACAGATGAGTAAAATTGAGCCTGGTGTCATCACAGATGGTCTGCGAGAAGCTAGCCAGTTAACTCCGTCATTGAGCTTCATGCTATGTTCTCTCCCATGGCATTGCAAAAGACAAGCAGTATCTTGTGCTGAAAAGCCCCTCGACACAGTATCTCTGAGGAATTCTATTGGCTGCATGCCGCATACTCCATGCTGCACTACCTTTTATATGCTTATTCAGTTACAACTTCCCTTTAGCTTATTGTGTTACAAATACTGTACGTGCACCATGTCTTTTTCGTTTTCACACTTTTTTTCTCTCTCGATTCATTTACCCTTTAATAACTTTTACAGCCACTGTGAAAGAATGGAGATATGTTTGAGCAGGAAGCTAGAAGGTTTTCTTCTTTGATAAAGCTGCTCAGTGCTCTCCAGAGTATACATGGTTGTAGAGGGGAGAGCCAACAATTACTGTGATGCTGAGAAGAGTCAGCACAGCTGCCTGATCTCTAGGAGCTAATCTAGTTTTTCGCACCCACATAAGATCTCTTCCAGTGCAAGACAACCTTTTTACTTAGCATAACCCTAGACCCGTAGTATTATGGTTCTCCTTACAGTGCAGAAAGTTCATTCTCTAATTGTCCTTCTTCTCTTGTTCACAGCTTTTCTGAAACACTGGGGTTGTTGGTGTGGCCAAATTTTCCCTGGATTTGACTGGTAAATTCAGAAGACTGAAGCCCAGGCTCACAGTCTACCTTTCACGGAGGCCCAGCCGTGAGAGGACTGAGGAAGGCACGTGGCGGATCATGACGGCCGACAAAGAGAAGGAGAGGGAGAAAGAGCGGGACAGAGACAGAGACAGGGACCGAGACAAGAGAGAGGCCGGAAAGTCCCGACGGCAGGACGGGGACAGGGGTGACCGTGAGAGCGAGAGCTCCAGGCCCCGACGCAGCTGCACGCTGGAGGGCGGGGCAAAGAACTATGCAGAAAGCGAGCACAGCGAAGATGATGACAACGATAATGGCAGCACAGGTGGAGGCAGTGGCACGGCCGAGGAGGCCGGCAAGAAGGGCAAAAAGAAGACGCCCAAGAAGAAGTCGCGCTACGAGCGCACAGAGAACGGAGAAATCACGTCCTTCATCACAGAAGACGATGTTGTTTACAGACCCGGAGGTAAGCCCTCATCATGGTTACCTGTGTCAGCAGGTGGGCCACACTCACCTGCGTGGTAGTTAACTGCAGCCTAAGTCAATCTCCATGAATCACTTTTCCCAGTTTACTGATTGCCGTAAGCCCGCCATCTTAACATCATGGACACCCATTTAGCAGCAGTCATGTATGTTGCAATGAGCTGCTGAGGGATTGCAGATTCTCTAAAGTAGCAACTCTCTAACAGCAGAAGTACTCCCTCAGGCGAGAGGCTGATACATCATACAATCAATTCCAAGTTGACCCACTCTGTGCTTTGTCTTGGGCTAAGTCAATAAAGCAAAGTGGTGCTTCACTAGATGATGTGATAGTGACGACAGCCACGATAATGATTTCAACCCAGCACCATCTGACTCACCCCGAGTATGCTCTTTCCTCTCGGGCCAAAAGGTACTCCAGTTTCCCAGGGAGATGTTTGAGCTGTGGTATAATGTCATTATTACGTTGGATGAATGAGGCTAAAAAGAGAACCAACCTTTTCCACAGCTGTAAACATGGCCTCTCTTTCACCTACTGTTTAGAAATTGGTTGTATTAGAGGGGGAATGTCAACACTTGATGTCGGAAGGAAGCCAGGCTAGGTAGCCGTGTTCGTGTGTGTATGTTTGTGTGTGTGCAGTCTGCTCTCACTCTCCCTCTGCTCAGTGCTTTCTGCCTTGCAACTAAATCATTGCCGCCATGTCTTTTCGTTTATCTAGCAGCTAGCAAAAGGTCAAGTAGTGTGGGGTGGTGGAGGGTGTCCCACATTGCTTGGGTGCTTAATGGGAAGACATAGGAAATTACAGCCAGTGTGTTCAGTTATCTTCTTCCCCAACTGCCTACACACACACACACACACACACACTTGCACGTACCCCTCATTTTTTTCTTTTCAACTACTAAAGAGACAACTTGAGGTAGTTGCTGTGAAACAGCCAGACCTCCCCGTCCTACACTTTCTGTCTAGCTGCGTAATCTTGTTGGCTAAATTATCTCTGCACTGGAATCAGTGGAGGTCCTCTAGCGAGCAGTTACACTGAACCCAAGCCTTGTAGTTGTTCACTCTCTATTTCTGTCTCTATAGCGCTCTGCAACAGACTATACTGAAGCCGTTTTCTGCTCTGCATTTCATGTTTAATAGAGAGAGCACCGGCGCTTTGTCTCATAGTTAACCATGCAGAGAGGAGGGAGTAGAGGAAGAGGGGGAGGTTAAAAAAAAAAAAAACGGAAGCAGTCAGTCACATCAATGAAACATTCAAAAGGCATATAAACAAAGTCGACCGTCTCAGTGGATTAACCCTGCCGAATATTTATATTTCCACATCCGAGCGAACAGCACTGCGAGTGTCTGGTTGATGGGGAATATTTATGTTTCCTGTCTTCTACTTCAATTAGTTTGACAGGTCTAGAATGGCTCGAGTGTCACAACCTGCTCCCACCGTGTAGACTGGAGCTATTAGATTGGTTTAGATTAAGGATGAGCCAGAATTGGGTTGTGCTGGCCACAGCACTGTTACACTACTTTGTAATTTACCTCCTATTGTCAACACAGAAGATCCTCCACCTCAGCAGCTGACCTCCTGCTGTCTCCTCTGCTTATTGTTCAAGTGATAAGCCCTGTGTGTGTGTGTGTGTGTGTGTGTGTGTGTTTTCACTGTGCATATTTTTCCTCCTCCTGCTTGGTCATTGGTAGCAGCCTTCCTGCAATCAGATTTGATGTGTGCAGCTTAGGCAGGCACAAAGCCTCGCAATGGATTATGCTTTACTAAATGTTAAATCCCTTTATAGCCGTCTAGTGACACACAATATGTAAAACTGACCACCCTCGGTGAGGGATTTGCACCACCCCAGACATGGGGAGAGGGGAGTAGTCGAAGATGGAAAGCAGTGCAGAAACCAAAAGAAACTGTGAACCAACACGCTGTTTTGAGTGCTTGTGTCACAGGGAGCTTTAGAAACACACAGGCCCATGACATCACATAGGAAATAACAGGTAGGCTAGCACTGAAACTATCTACGCACTCCCAATTTCCAGCCACCCTCCAATATCTCTGCTTAGCCTCTCTATCCCTTGAAGATGGGTTCAGGCGGCTTAGTGTGCATCGATTGAATGAGGAAGGGTGGAAGGAGAAGTGCAGTGGACCAATAGGTGGGCCTGCAGCTAACTCTAGCTGCTGTTTTAAAAAAAGGATGGAGGAGCGTGTCTGAGGCGGTGGCCGGAGGTCTGTGTCCCGGGCCATTTGTATGGTCGGCTGCTGGGGTGAACAGCCCGATGCAGCGAGAGCAGACGTGCCCAATCGATCTGTACCCTGTGGCTGATCTCTCACCACTTCCCGAGGCCTGGCCAGACACCTCCAGAGCCTGTTCTCTGCATTCGTCCACCCCCCTACCCCAGATTATAGATCCTCTCTCTGGAGATTATACACACTGCTATGGGGGGATCAATAGGAGACACCCTAGAAGCACAGATACACACAAAACACCATGTCAGTAGACACACATATGGAGTGCGCTGATAACCAGTATTTGTGTACGTTCACTAGTGTACTGTAACACATACACAAGATATGTTTTTAACAGTCAAAGACAGGCCTCTTTTCTCTGACAGGCACACAAGCTTACACACACAGTACTATCCATATTGCTCATCTGTTCTCTCCACTGCAGCAGGACTCTGCTTGGCGCTGCAGGCGACTGGCTGCCATGGCATGTCTCCTTCCTTCCTAACTGACTGGCTGGCTGGTCTGTTTAAAATGGAGAGAGCTAATGGAAACCACCTGCCCCGCCCCCCCACTCAGCCGCCACTCAAACACCACTCCCTCTGCCCTTCTACCTCAGTTTGTGTCACACAACATGGCTGCCACATCCACCCCACTGAGTTTCAGGGTGATAAAGATGAGACTTTATTACATTTAGTCATTTATTTTGAGAAAGTGATAGGGTTGTGTTGTGAGTGCAGAGCATAATAAAAAGAGATTGGAGGCTAGTCTGAGGGAAAAACACCTTGTGTGTATGAGTGTTGGGGGAGTTGTTGATGTGGACAGCTGGCGCTTCTTGCCGCAGCTACCACAAAACCCTGGGGAGTGTGTGCGCTTGTGCGTGTGTGTCTGTCTGTGCACACACAGTACGTTGTGCAGCAGTATGTCTGACACACATGTGGAGCCGGATAACCAGCTCTCCTTCTCTCCTCCTTTCTTCAAACTCGGGACCAACTGTTGGCAGTCACACAAGTCTACCATGGTCTTGATGTGTGCACGCTCTTCAGTTTTTCTCCCTTAAATATACAGCCTCTGTAATTTTCTTTATGCTGTGTGTCCTTCATGTCGTCATTATTGCAATTTATGCACAATGTCTCTGTTGGTTCGTATGCTGATGTGCATTAACCACATCAGATCAGTTATGCATTTGGAACCCTGAAATTTATTAAACCTAATAACACAAGTGAGTTTTGCACCAGTGTAAAATATAATCACGCTAAGGCTCTCTCAGAGGACTACAAGTGCGCCGGCTTCCCTGACTTGCTGACTGCCCTTTTGCAGCTGCTTGCATAAAATAAATATTTAGGTATTGTTAGAATTCCATCATCTGCCTAAATTTGCACCACCAATAATTTCTTCCAAATGGATTTTTAATTCAGAGTAAAATAAATTGTACTTCACAGGATGAATTCAGAATCCAGTTTCCGGTATGAATCCTCTTGAGAGGAGAAGGCAGTATAATGTAGTTCAGTGAGCGTCGGACTACTTATTCTAGAGCCAAGACACCGTAGGCTAGAGCTCCATTAGCATAGCACATTCCCGCTGCTACAAAAAGACTAGCTGTCGATCAGTTTGCTGTTTCCAGTCAGGCCAACATGAGGGACAAGCCCATGGAGTGATCTTATATTGAAACATAGCAGTGTGAATCTGTAGCCTGTCGCTAACTGAACAGATCTATTTTTAAAAAGCCCTCTCCTGCTCTCCCATCTCTCCCCACGCTAGAGACTCTGGGAAAAGGGCTTTTTAGTGAAATCCAACCACCTGCCGACTGCTAAATGAGAAAGCGTGGGCTAGCCAAGAGGGAAAGGAGAGGCAGAAAGGGGAGTGGGGGGTGTTGTCAAAGAGCCTCTGTTCTCCCCTAGGAGCTCAGTCAGCTGTAGGCCTGCCCTATTGTAGAGAGCTTGATGGTATCGCTTGCCAGGTATTTCCCACTGCTTTTCCAGTGAGAAGAAGAGAGAGTTGTTGGGCTTGTAGATGAGGAGTGAGGGAGAGAAAGGAAGAGGAAGCAAAGTCAGTGAAGAATCAAGTGTCCATGCACCTCCAGGCTTTGACTGCCTGTTTCGCCACCCCACTGGGACCGACCCAGCAGGAAGTGGCACAAGGCAGCCCAGGTCTCTCTGGTGGAGGTGCTGGTGGTGGATCAGTAATAACATCAGTATCCCTCTTTTCTCCCAAGCTCTCTTTCTTGACCCTCTAGCCCCCTCACACCCCTGTGGTTCCATTATTGCATTCCTTGTGCTATTTAATTTTAGGATCAGTACACTCAAGGTGTGGTGGTGGTGGGGGGGTTGCTTTTGCTAAAGACGTTCGCTGCTTGGCTGCATGTGTGCCTGTGCATGTGCACTCTGCCAGTTTGAGCCAAGCGCCACTTTTAACAATGCAGGTGCGTCCTGCCTCATGGCTAACACTCACCACCTGTGAGCGTGGCTTTAAACAAACACTCCTCTTGAGTTAATAAGCCTGCTATGTATCCTAAAATATGCTCATATTTTCGCTGTGTTTAGCTGATTCTCATTCCACAGCACCAACCAACCCCCCGCCCCCACCCACCCTCTTTCGCTGTTTACAAAACATTGGCATATATGACTGTGTTCACAATGTGACTTTTCCATTGTTGGCTGCTTGTAAAAAGAAAGCCGAGCTGATATTATCTAAGAACTCCCCCTCCCCTCTGGTGAAATGCTGCAGCAAATTAAACAGCATCTTATTTGCTTGATGCAGAGCAAGTAGGACATGGCTCTTTTGCTGAGGCTAGGTGTGTTTTAGATTAGACATGCTTGGCAGCCATAAGAGAATGGCTGGCTGAACAATGAGCCACAGCTGAGAAAATTGCTGTGTGTGTCTGCATGTGTGTGTCGCGAGGTTACAACAATGAATATTCTGTCGCTTGAACTCAGCAGTGACAGTAATCAGGATCAGGTTTCAGTAAAGTGCTCGGGTGTGAGGGACCGTGCTCAGTAACTTCATGATTATCTCCTCGTGTCGGAGTATTGAACTTTCTTTCGTTCTCTATCTGCCTGGGCGGCGTGGCAATCCAACAGTGGATCGCAGGGCGGAGGCGAGTCGAAGACGCGAAGCTCAGGGCTGTTGTGGGGAGTGAGAGCACTCCACTGCTAAGGCCCCGCTGTGGTTGTCCCTCCTACAGTGAAGGCTCCATTTATCCAACGAGCACACACTTCAACCCTTTTTAAAAAAAAAAAAAAAAAAAAAACCTGCCCGTGCCCCAACATTGACCCCCACCACCACTAAACCTTTCGTCCCTCCCCTTTTTCACTTCACCACTTGAGCGAAGAGACCTACTTCAAAATGCACAAAATGGCAGGAATGTTTAACAAGCCGGGCAGACCCCGGAGGAACCGCGTGGCCCGTTTCGACGAGCCCCCGCTCCGCCTCACCCACCCAGTCTCCCCCCGAGATCCGTTGCCTCCTTTTCGTTCAAAAGCGTTAACTCGGTTTTAACTTGAACATCCATTGAGATTCGCGCTATAGTCTCTTTTAGAGAAATGCCCTTGAGGTAGTAGACTTTTAGTGCCCAGGATGAATTCAAAATGTGCTTTTGACGTTCGAAGAATAGACTCGCTGGCTGTCTGTGAATGATTAAACTAGATCCCTGTCTCTCTCTCTTTTTTTTAATTTTATTTCCCACCACCTATCTTTTTCACTCTCGCTGTCTGTTCTTTATGCCTGTTGATGTGCTCTGGGGTGCAGACACGGAGATCTGGCCTCTCTAAATGAATGTGCCGACGAGGTGAGGGGACACTAAACCCTAATTCCCCCGATTTGACTCCTCCGAAACATGTCATCTCATTCAGATTAGTCTCTTTTGTTCTCGGCCCTCCCCCCACTCCCTCCCTTCCTCTTCCCTCCTCCTCCTCCACCTTCTCTTCTTCTGCCCGCTCCTCTCTCTGTCCCTCTCAACACACACACACTGTTGCTCACAGATCACACAATAGCACTGATGGATATTTTCATTCATGTTATCTTGTAAATGACTTCCAGGGATGGTGTAGAGGAGGAAGAAAAAGAGCGAGAGGCGAAAAGCGAGAAGAGGGCAGTAGTGAGAGAGATATAATGCGTCACTCAGAGCCAGCGAGGGCGATAAACCCCCTCACCCTCCTCCCACCACCACTCCTCCCCTTAGAACAGCTCATTCAGCCCACAGCAGATAACAAGCCCACCCTGGGGTTACACACACACACACACACACACACACACACACACACACACTCACAGAGCCTCTCAAAAAAACAAAGCCTATGATGTCACAGGCGCACTCGTACACACCAACCCCTCTGCAAATGGTATCTAGGGTGTCAGAGCCATTTAATATCTTTGCCACCCCTCTTTTCCTCTGCAAGCGGTAAGATAAACCACAGCCAAATCGATAACTCTGTTGACACAAACAAATAAATAACAGATGATGGCACTGTCAGTCACCAAAAAAAGAAAAAAAAAGCTAGCCGCACATCTTTTTGATAGGGGGTAATTGTGGCGTAGCTCTTCTGCAATAAGACAGCTCAGCATGTGTTTTGGGGAAACGAGCACCAGCGATTTGTGTTGTCAGGGTAAATCTTACCTACAGTAGAAAATCAAAGCATGCAGAGCCGACTTCATGGCCCTGTGTATGTGTTCATGTTAGCAAGAACTGATACGCTCCGTTGCACCAAATGGTCGTCAGAAACCAGCCGCGGGAGCAGTCAAATAGCTCGTTACATCGGTTACATCTGAATAGAAGGTCAATTTTCAGTATGTGTGATCTATTCTTCAATCAATTAAGTGTCAGCGGCTTTTGATTTCTTTGCCTTTTGAGCAAGCAAGAACCATCTTTTACAGGATATTATTTCAACCAAAATAAATCAATTTTTTGTGCTCATTTTGATCACACTCCTGGTTGTGTTTCAGCTAAATGCCAAAGGTGAATGGGAGACTATTACGCTAATTTGACTTTTGTAAATTTAGATATTTTTCCTTATAATAATTCTAACCCTTGGCTGTTTCTGGAAAGTACTGTGCTAGGCTTCACAGTAACCATTAGCCATGTGCCCCTCTCCTCCTCCATCTTTCCTTCACCACAGAAAGTGGCTGTGTGTTTTTGTCCTCTGCAGCATGAATGTTTTTGTTAAGGAGATGAGGGTTCATGACCTGGCCATACCACCAGTCACATTCAATTTAACAGCACAGCCGGCCAAGGCCACCTTCTCACACAAAATGTGAGAGTGCTGCTTTTAGCACTCGTGACGGTTATGTAATTTGGCAACATTTTTAAACATCAGCGAGAGGACAGAAGGTAGATTTAGTTTATTTGTTTGGTTATTTGTTTCACTGCAATGCTAACCCAGAGCTGGCTGGACGTACATTGGTGCGATGACAGAAGTTGTCATTTTGTAGGAACGAGTTACAGTGATGACTGGGGGTGGAATGGGGTTAAAGCCAGTATTGCTCACTGGTGTATAAATGGAGTGGAACAATAACATAATTCCCCTTGGGCGTAATGTTTGCTTTGGAAAGGCAACCTTGTAGCGCTCCAAAAGTCCTTAATCCTATTACTCGCATTCCAATTGAATTTGACTCAAGGAGAAAAATGTTTTTTCAGCAGAGGTAACAGCACGCAAAAAAATATATTACTGAGTCTGGCTGCATAAAAACATGAAAGCTTTGGGAAAGTGTGAACATCTTTCAAACTCATTCTTTTCTTCTTTTTTTTCTCACTTGCAGATTGTGTGTACATTGAAAGTCGGCGGCCCAACACTCCCTATTTCATTTGTAGCATTCAGGATTTCAAGCTGGTGAGTACATTTTCACTTCTTGTCTGTCCCATTTTGTGTCTCCGCATCCTCACGCAGGTCTGACGTTCGGCACTAATCCACCACCCACCCATCCCGAACTGGAAAACATACCGTTGTTGTTGTAGAGAACAAATGCCTGAAGAAATACACCATACTAGGAGATAGTGGTGCAGAATCGCCCATATTTGTTACTCTGAGAACTGAATACAAATCATTTTGAAATACACTTTGAAATCAGATTGTCCTGAGGTGTTTTTTTGTGATTGTTTTAAAGGGTCAGTGGGAAAAATAAAAATCCCTCTGAGAATCCGGCCTGGCTATTAACCACCTTTGCAATCCACTGGCAGTGTAATAATGCTTGTAATGGAAATAAAGATGTTTGTCGATGCACTTAATTGATTTAATGAAGGAGACCGTCACCAGTTTTCAATTGATTTTTTTTCACAACTTAATGTGGCCAAATTGCCTCTTTTGCTGAATAAAGAAAGAAATTAGTTTTTAATTTGCTACCGAGGACGGCTGATTCATCAGGCTCGGTCAGTTTAGTGAAGTGGCTCTTGTTTTCTCTGCAATAGGACACCTAAAATGAATCTCTCACACACACACACACAATTGATTTTTCCCACACTGCATTTTCTATGATTGCTAAAGGGGAAACCACATTTGAGTTCACCAGGCAGATTTGTCTTTGTTCGTGTGACGAAAAAGGATGTAACACCATGGTTTAAGATGTGTGGTTAGATATTTAACTTCACTACAGTTGACTCTTACACACTGCATGTTTTTTAGAGACCATGAATGTCTCTGTGCTACCTGCAAGTCATGGATTTTTCAGTTTTTCAATATATAATGTGGAAGTGCTGTATTGTCAAATCTGGCTCTGAGTAATAATGTCTGGCTCTTTACGGGATTGTTTTCAGAGGTCAGGGCAGCCAAACAAATGTTTCATTTGCCTGGAGAAATTTGCCAGTGGGAGTTCACCAAATGCGAGCCTGCCGGTGAAGCCTGAAATAGATTATACAACCCAAAGTTTTTAATTGGTCCTTTTTTTTTGTGGTTTTCAACTACCGTGAACTGAGAGCAGATTGCATTTCGGTGAAGGTTTGCAGTAATGTGACTGCCATCTAATGCACAAAGACTAATGGAATATGTAATCGATGGGTCTGTGTTGCCAAATGAAGCAGCACCTAACCCTGCTGTGGTGAGCATTGCCTGTCTTTTAACAGATTGGTTGTCTAAGCAGAGCGCAGAGGGCTCAGTGAGGGGCGGCCAGGCCCCAGGGGGCCAGAGTAATGGCTGCCAAAAGCCAGGGTGATGATGGGAGGTCAGCTCAGAGGCCACACACACACACCGCTTTTGGAAAAATGTGGAATTGTCTGTGTAGGTATATGTGTGTGTATGCATTTTGAGGTAAGTGTCTTGGCGCGTTTGCTTCTTGTGTGAATGCTCCAGTGTGTGAAGGGCAGTTGTTTGTGTGCAGATGGGGTTTTAAGGTGAGCTGCAGGCCTTTCAGAGGGGAGGACAGCCAGGCCCACAGCAGCAGGGCTTTAATCGGATTGTTGCTAGAGAGTGCTGAGGACGGCAGGAACCCCTCCTCGGGCACGCACATGAACACACACACACTCACACAAAAACCCACGCACCTGCACCTTGATTAAGAGCGCCAGAAGAGGTCTGGGGCAGACAGAGGTAATTGTCCAGGGGGAGAGAGAGAATACTGGCTCCATTAGCTGACCTCTCTCTATCTCTCGGTCTCTCTCTCTCTCTCTCCCTCTCCCTCTCTTTCTCTCTCTCAACTCCCTGTTATCCCCCCCCCTCATCCATCTGTAATTAATGAACAGCCATCTGCATGCCTGTATGTGTTTGAGCAGACTGTACTCTTGTCCTCCTATGTTAAAACAACAAGCCCTGCTGGCTCTCTAAACAAGTACAGCGCTTCTCAATGAGCTCACTTTGTCACTGGGCTACAAATCACAAAAGATTGGCACTTACGCTAGCTGCATCAAAATACTCATAATCTCTATTTACTACATCAGCACCAAATCCTCTTTTAGGATGATAGCTGATTTAGGCCATAATTGCACACGTCGGTATAAACCACCCTCTAGCTGGCCAACCTCGAATCTACCCCCGTCAACCCCGTTCTCAAAAGTGGGGCACCGGCTTGTGCCTTTGGGAGGGGAAAAAAAAAGTACATCCACTCATTTTGCTCTTTACTCAGCCATAATGGTCAGTTTAATGTAATTTTCTTTCCTCTCCACAATATATTAAAAAAGGAAAGACAACAGGGAACTGGAGATCCTTGTGACAACGGATTAGATGTCAACTCATTCTTTTTATTTCCCATCCCCACCCCCATCCCTGGTCTCTGACCCCCACTCTTTTCTTGCCGCACAAATTATCGATCAACACCCCACCCCCCCCCTCTCTCCATGTGGGTATACAGGGCTTTGAGGCGCAGCAGTGGGGGAGGAAATTTCATTGGTCCTGAACCAAACAACCTCATCAATATTTCCCCTCTCGCACCCTTCTCCTTTTTCCTCTCTCTCTCTCTCTCTCTCCTCTCTCTTTCCCTCCCTCAGTCTTTAGGCTGTAGCAGTCTCACTCGTGTACTTTATCTAATGACCTGTGAATCCAATTAGTGGCGTGTAGAAATCCTGAATGCAGCCATCAATCTCTCCTGCGTGGGGAAGAACAAGGATTGAAGCCAGCCTCTCTGTGTCTTTATGTCTTCTCTGCGTCGCTGCGATTCTCAGACTGGTTTTGTTGCATGTGTATGTGCTGTGTTGTCGTTTGTGTACACACATATAGACACACACACAGTACAGCCCTTTTGCAATAACACATGCAAAAAAAAAGAAAAGAAAAAAAATCCATCCTGCAGCATTATTGGGGTCATTTTAGATTTGGAGGATGGTCATTTTCCCTAGTTTGTTTACTTAACAGTGGCAGCTGTGATGCCCACTGTAACCTCTGTGACATATTGATCCAGCCATATAGATTTCAGTCCTGCCCTCCTCCTAAAATGTCTGCCCAGATATAGAGGTGACCAGTAGGAGGCCATTTTAACCGACAGACATTAAATGAAATCCGTAGTGGAGGCATGATATTGAATTGCTGCCACGTTATTATTTTTAGGCTCTTTTTCACGCCTATATTTAAATGTTTGAAAAAGGGAAAAATGTAGCTGTAGTAAACTTTGTCAGTTTATTAGGATGCATTTAGATAGTCTTTTACTCTTTCTGATGTGATCCCTTAGGCCAATTAAGAGTCAACAATCCTCCACTTCGTTTTCCCACTAGGGTTAGTTTCAGTTTACGCCCGTTGCTGTGACCTTGCAATGTGTCTGCAATCTATATTTGATGAGAGTGATGCAGCGAGCTTGCAGTTGTTTGTACGTGTTTGTCATTATGTTTATATCCTGCTCGTGCAATGTACATTACAAACACACAGGCTGTGCACATATTTATCTGCTCTCACTACCACACGTGCGCACACAGAGCTACGCTGGCGTTACCTGTCGGCGCGAGAGCAGAGCCGAAGACAATAAGCTGTCCGACAGCGACTGAGCACTGAACAATCTGCAGCCGTATCTGCCCATTGACCCCGGCTTCACCAATTCATCCTGCTTTCTTACCTCAATTGTCTGCTCTGTCTCAATGTCTCTCCTTTTCACTCTCTCATCTGTCTGTTTCTACACTTCAGCCCCCTCACCCCCTTCATCCCCTCTCCTCTTTATCTGCTGTCACTCACCTCCCTCTCCCTCCTCCCATCCCATGTTCTAGTCATTGTGTCCATGTCCTCGACGCTCATTGACCCCCCCCAACACACACACACACGCACACACACCCACACCCCACTACCTCCCTCTATGCTTGTATCTAACCTCATTTGCTGTTATTGGCCAAGTCAGCTGTGTTCCTCCCTCCCCTCCCCACATCCCTTTCTCTTACTCCCTCTGCTTTCTCCCAGCATCCCAATTGCCCCCCCTCTTTCACTAATGGAGTGATTGCAGCGTTTCTCCCTCCGGGAACACAGGATTTAGGAGCCCAGTACACCAACACACCCACACACAGCCTCTCTCTCTCTCAATGTTAGCCGCACACACACGT
>JAVQJZ010181323.1:0-14064 GCA_036025355.1 Leiopotherapon unicolor | reverse complement strand
GGAACTGCTGCATCTTTTCAGTTTTTAAAATGTCTGACTTCACTCGATGATTCATCAGAGTTGCGTCTTTTCCTCAAACCCGCTGTTCTGCTTTTCAGAGCCTCGCGAGGAAATGGTGTACGCGTCCGTCACAGAGGTGAGTTTAAAGGAGACTTCAGGCCTCGTTAGTGTTTCTGACGTCAGTACAAACCGACTCCTCCCCCTCCTGCAGACCAACCGGGTGTACGAGGACATCAGAGAGGACGGGCAGAGCAAACCTCCTCCTGTGGAAATGTCTTCAGGCTACACGTCGGCCAAATACACCAAACCGAGCAGAGCTGACGCCAACGACGACCGCAGCTTCGTCGGCGCTCAGAATACAGTAAGATACGACACAGGACGAGATTTTAAATAAATAACACGACATGATCAAAACAGGGATGTTCGTGCTGCATGTACCTTATAACTCAAGTTTCTTCTTATTAATTCAGTTCAGTTCTGCCATTTTTGCCTTTTTCTTTATTCATGTGGACATTATTAAACTTTCGAGAGCCGAACCAAAGGAAACTAGATGCTTTTTTAATCATCAAAACTACACTGGACTGTGGAGTTCAGGAAGCTGAAGATGCTTTCGATGATCAGCTTTAAAAACATTTCTAAGCTTTACCAAATGTTTGTTTCAGCATCAGTTATACACAATGTTTTGGTGAAAAACATCATCAGTAACAGCAGCTGTGCCCGTTTGATAGAAATCTATCAATAATGAATCAAATGAGTACATCAATTGATTATTTATAATCCAGGTTGAGAGGATTAACATGCTGCCATGTTCAGGTGTTTGTGTGTCAGGACACGTTATAAGCATGTACCGTATTTTGGATTCACTGGATTATAAGGCGCACTGTCAGTGAATGGTCTATTTTCGATCTTTTTTCATATATCAGGCGCACCGGACTATAAGGCGCATTACACACAGTACGTATCACTCCGCGAGGCTCCTGACTACGGTGGCCGTTATGCTCCAACAATCCATCAAGCAGCGCAGTTTCGTAGCTTACCAAAGTCGTAGTAAAACATTTTGACAAAGTTTTGAGCGCCGTGTGCCACATAAAATCTGTTCGAGGTCAGTAAGCACAACCAGAATTCATACATAAGGCACACTGTTGATTTTTGAGAAAATTAAAAGATTTTAAGTGCGTCTCATAGTCCGAAAAATACAGTAAATTAAATCTGGAAGCTTTTTAAAAAGTGATTAAAAGTTCACTTGCATCACCAAAACTGCAAAAAAACACAGAACATTGATGCACATCCACAAACGATCTGTCACCACAACCATCAGAAACGAGCTGCATTAAAACTTTTGAACTTTTCTGTTTTTCTGTTTCCAGACCGAAGACGACTCGAGTGCTCTCACCTACTCTGAGCTGAATTTTTCCACCCGGGCCTCCGGCTCAGCCCTCCGCGGGGACGACAGTAACGTCATCTACTCGGTTCCCCGGGTCAACAACGATCCTCCCGTTTACTCCACCGTTACTTAGCTCAGCGCCGCCATGTTTGCTCCGCCAGCCGGCAACAGGAAGCTGGTCTGAATGAAGAAACTGTAAAAAAAAAAAGGTTTTTTTTAAAGCTATAATTCTGAAGTAATAGGGCTGCATATTTTTATTTTATCTTAAGTTATTAACCCTCAGACATCCGTTTAATTTACAACCCTCTTAAGTCATTAAGGACAAAAATAGTGATGCATGAGGGTTAAAACAGCTTATCAGAGTAGCATTATCACAGTAAGTTATTTTTTAAAATTTAATGTGGTCGCACGTAGTTCTTGTTAAAACTTTTCAGTCTGCAGGCAGTAAATCTGCAGGATTTAAAGAAAAATGCATTTAAACACCTGGAGACATGCATTTCTAAAGGTGGTTGTTTCAAAGCAATATTACAACAGTGAGTGATTTATTTTCACAAAAAGAATCATATTAAAGGTTTGGAGAGAAAAAAAACAAATTACACATTCAAACAACAATAATCCTTCCCATCATCTCTAAAAGCGTCCTTCTTCTTATTCCTCTGAATGAATTTGTGTTTCCAGGGTCCTTCTGTCTGCACGTGTAAATATGGACAAGTATAATGTCAGTTTTAATGTGAAAAACATGTTTTCTGCACCAAAGTCTTGTGTGATTTGATTTCTTTGCCTCTTGGTGGCAGTGCAGCGACACGACAGCGACGTCTCACCAACATGAAGCCGAGTGTTCGTTTTACTGTCTCCTCATCCAGAGCACGAGGCCTAAATGTGGAGTTTGCTTTGCTGCAGTTTCTTCATCGGAGCAGACAATCTGGTTTTATAATCTTGTCATATATATTATATAGAAATACTGATTATTAAGCTCATGCACTGAAAATAATGACCCCACAGCATCTCCACAGAGCGATGCTGATGGAAACTACCTGCAGATAAACACACACACATCACAAGAAGAAAGACAACAGGTTCATGATGTCGTCATGTGAAGATCACCAGATAATTAACTCGTGATCTTGAGATAAAGAAATGGCAAACTTCGAGGCGTCATTATTACATATATGAATGTAAACAACCCTTTAAACTGTGAACTGTGGTTATATTTCTCTCTCTCTCTCTCCCACCACACATTATTCATTTTATCTGGTACATAAAACGCCGCAACAGCCAGCAGCTGAGAAGCAAAATAAGTTTAAATGTCTCGAATATGACAGCAGTTATTTCTGTCTTATTACTGGGACTCTTTGACCGTGACGCATGTTGAGTGTGTGTGATACGACAATAATGAAAGCACAGACTGTCCCTCCGCTGCCAATGTAATCCCACTAAATGTATGAAAATAGAAGCTCAGCTATTGTTGGAGTCAGCGTGCTGCCTCAGCACATACATCCGCTGACACCATTTGGAAGAGGTGCACCCTGGGATATTCTCTCGCTGGGACAAAATCCATCTCGATCCATCTCCCCTCTGGCACAGCGAGAGGAAGTTTGATTGATTTATCAGGCCCGCGTCTCCCCAGCCTCCCTTTAATGAGACAGTAATAGCCCACGGTCGGCCGGCACTCCAGAGACGAATGTGAAGGAGAGGCGAGTGGCGGAGAACAGAAATGTGGACAGAATATGTAACCCGAGGTACAATCAATCCAACGCACACACAGATGGAGAGCGAGGGGAGGAAAATGAGAGAGACGGCCGGAGAGAAGATGGAGAGAGAGAGAGAGTGTGTGTGGAGTGTTAGGAATATAATATGACAGAGGCAGCGAGTGAAAAAGTCAGGAAAGTAAAGAGACAGAGACCAGGAGGGAGGAGAAGGAAAGTTAATAACTAACAACAAAGTCAATACACCTCATTTAACGATTCAAATAAAAACAAAACTGATGCTGCGCTAAAATCTACTGCATCTTAAAAATGTGCGTGCGTTGTGTCGTTGATGATGTGAAATCTTCTCCTCTTGTCCACATGAGCACAGCAGCTAAACGAAGCAATGTTTTCCCCAAAAAATGTCTACAAACTTTTGGACTCTAAATCTCCTGATGATGAAATAAAATGACTTAAAATGTTTGAAATTATATCACGCCAGGTCGAAACTTTTGCAAAGTAAAGAAAGTTTTAAATGTGTTCAGCAGTTCGGCCTCCAAGAAGAAATCTTAACTTCTGTCTTTGCTTCCATTAAACTGTATTATCTTGTGTTTATTTGTGTTGTTTGCTGATTTTTGTGACCTCCTGAATGCATCAAACATCCTTTTAGATTTCAAAATTTAAAGTAAAAAAAGAAAAGGATTTAACGTGATGATCATATTCCTTCTTCGTTTGGCGCCACCTTCAGGAAAAAGATCCACCACTTAAAAAGCTTTAAGAACAGAAAAAAATCCTTAATTTACTTCCACAGTTTGGGAGGTAATGAACGATGCTGCCTCAAAGGGGGCGAGGATGGGCTGCCATCTGCAATTAGCTCTTTTTTATGTGTACAAGTACAAAATGTGGCCTGCTTTTGGCACTCAAAGAGGTCGGGAATGATCCAAAAAATTTAATTAAGGACGCCTCCTACTTTCACCACATTTAGTTTGCTTCCTCTGGAGAGCATGAACGTTGGAATAAAAGTTTCATGGATATACAGGCAGTAGTTGATTGATGCATGTTTGCTATTTTCTGTGTAAAAGTCTTTTTTTTTTCCATGACGGTGGCTCTGAGCTGACAAACAAGCATCTGGGGACCGTTAATGTCCACAGCAAAATGATCTCCCTCTTCCAAAAACTGCTAGCTTTGGCAACCGTTAAGCTAAAATAAGCTGGGGAAGACGAGCAGACGGAGCCGAAGGCCCGAGGACGGAGGAGGAGAGCAGATCAGAAGTGAAGAGATGCCTCGGGGGGGGGGGGCAGACAGACAGAGGCAGCAGGTAGAGCAGGCGTCTGCTGATTGCCAGCAGCAGTCGGTCACCACAGCCTTTAATTAAAGTCACTCTCCTGGGCTCTTAAGCAACAGCTTGCAATTTCCACAGACAACAGCAGCACGGCGACAAGCCCGGATGACCTGTAATTGTCTGAGGGTGAGGGGGCGGGGCAGGCGGGGATGGCAGCCTCCCTGCCAACCTGTGATTTTCATGGGAATTAATGACACAGTGGCGGCCACATCATCTCCTTGACACTCTTCGCCGGGGGTGGAAAGGTGAGGCGCTGACCTTTGTGTTGATTCGCCCTCCCGCTGTCCGTCTCCATTTTGAAAAAGTGAAATGTTGAGCGGTAGACGGAACAAACAGCCTCGGGTGTTAAAACACCGGGTGTAAGCAACAGAGCCGTCGTTTCACGTCACACGCTGCCATTTGTTGTGTCGTCAGGAGTCCCTGTGGGAACGGGCTTTTCTGAAAAGGTCAACGTTAAGAGATGTGATGAACAGAAAATATCTGCTGCAGTTTGTTCCCGGGGGCCGCACTTCCATCCAGCAGCAGCAGCCTTCAACATTTGATGATTTTAATGCTCCTCTTTCTGCACACTGGCTCTCTGGGGGGGAATGATTTACACATTGGAGATAAATAAAGCTTTGATTGAAAATTAAATAAAAAAGACGACAGGATGTGAGACGAGGAGCCACATATACGTGTGGGAAAAAAAGGCCTCATGCAGACTGACAGCCGGGGGGAGCACGAGTCCCGGGGGGGCTCCATGTTTGTTGATAAATCTCACTGTGGGCTGAATGAAGAACAATAATTAATACCAGGTGGGAAATCAGCGTTCAGACACTGAACTGCTGCTGACAGAGTTCACAGCTCAAAACATCATCCTGCAGTTACGCATGTGTGAGAAGAAAAAAGTCCACCGTTAAACTTTTACTGGTGTTTCTATCAGTCAGAGCTGAAATAATGCTGCTGCGCTGAAGCCTGTGACTGGAAACATCTCACAAAACTTCATCAGGCTTCAAATGTGTACGTACAGTTTGACATTTCCTTTAATATACTTTCTTTTCGAGAGTTAGAAGAAAGAGGAGGATTGATGCCACTCATGTCAGTATCAGAGCTTCAACCACTTCACACAAACACTTTAAATAATAACTCTGTCCAACAGCTTCCATCATCTAAAGCCTCTCAAGTTCACTGATTATATGTCAACTATTCAATCTGTGCAAGTTTAAAGTTGTAGTTTTATGCATGTACTGGACTGGTTGGTTGTATTTAACAGGCTGATTAACTCAGATGTTGCACGTGTGCTGCAAATTTGCAGATGTCTCATGGAGTATCTCTTATGGAGGTCAGGTCATCACAAGAGCTCCTGCACTAAAGAAATATTCACTGATTTATTGGATTTAAAATGAGCTAGAGGGAGAAAAAAAACCTGAATCCCAAAGTATTCTGGGTTGTTTCTTTCTTTTTCCCCAGAACATGTCGGTGGCTAAAGTCTGGCTCAGTGTCGCGTGCCTTCAGAGCAGGATTGTTGCATCATGTTGAAGAGCAGCTTACAGCACATTACAGGCGGGACGGGACTGAGTCAGCGAGCTGCAGCCTGGCCGTCCTGCTGGCCGAGAGTATCCAGGGACCTCATTAGTCCGAGCGGGCTGCTCCGTGGTCACCGGTGGCTCCTTTGAGGGCGGGCAGACAGCCACCGGGACCGGCTTCCTGCCCGCTGAGGGTTCGGCACAAAAAGGCCAGAGCGGCGACCTGAGACTCCAAACAGGCCGGCCGGCTCGCTGGGGGAAATCAGGGTGAGGGAGGGCGACTCGTGGGCCTGCTCGACACTTGTTTGGAGTTCAGAAGGTAACAGCAGGTAGATGCACGCCAGCGACGGCGCCTCACATTTCTGCGCTCGTTTGTGGAGAAAAGGTGAAATCTTTCATCTTTAGACTTGAATTGTTGTGCTGATAACTAACATTTTTTAACACACGAGTCTACAAAACCTTTCGGGATGTTATTTCGACAAACGTTTTTTCCCTTCGAACTTTCCCCAGTCGAGGAAAACAGAAAGCAGCCGAGCTCCTGCTGAATGAAATTAACACTTTATTGTACAGTTTGCATATTTAATGTTTGGCTTTAAGAAAGACTGCATCTTCAGTAAATCTGAATCCAACAGGACCTGCCTGTAGCTGAAGGAAATATTAAGGTTGTGTTTGACAGTAAATGAGCTTCGAGCCATTTTGAAGCATAAAATTCTTTTTAGTTTCACCCACAGAAATGAGAAAATGCCGTTTTATCTAAAAATAATAATATATATTCCAATCACAAGAAAACGGTTTGATATCTCAAGATAAGAGATTATCTCGCAGTGATTAGAAAAGGGTCACATTTAAAATCGACATCAAACTCACAAAACGCCGCCGACATCTTGAGATTATGAGAGCAGATAAACTTTGATAACCTCCAATGATTCATATGTTGATAAGATCTTTTGGTCATGCTTAAAACTTTCAGCCTTGAACACAAAGGAAGAGCCGATAACTTGAAAAAAAAAAGCTCAAGTACCTGTTAGCAAAATGGGTAATAAAACAAGATAAGAGGATGAGGAAGTCGCATCAGAACTGGCGTTTAACTAAGTTTGGGTTTTGGTGTCACTGAGAGGCTGATGGTGGAAAAACACACTTTAACATCAGTCACCAAGAGACAGATTAATAGAAACAAACATGATCAATCTCCCGTCATCCAGTCGTTGATATTCTCTTATTTTTCCATCATTATGTGATCAGAACTTCTGAGCTTTTTTTCTATCACATTAGTTCAAAATTAATAAAAATATTTTAAACTGTAGCGCTACTTCAACTTTTTTATTGTGTTTCAAAATGCCCAAAGTCCTCACGTTCCTCCATTTAAATGTGGCAGACGTGGTTTTAACCTCGGACGGATCTTATCGCCCGTCGTCAGCGTGGAAACCTCGCTGACGCTCTCGCAGCTTTGTGGGAGAAACGTCTCTGCAGCCGGGCTCAAAGCGCGGTGAAAGGCCTGAAACTCGACCACTGATATCACTCAATGTATGTGTATGTGCGTTTCTCTCCTTTGTGTACATGAATTGAAGGCGAACGCTCAGCGGCGTGTAACCTTTGTGGGTTCATTACACAATCTCATTTATCCACAATATGGACTCTGCTCTTTATTGTACGTGTGGATCTATAAACACGCTCTCCTGTCTGCAGCAGCCCGTTATTGGCTGTTACATGTTGATGTTAATGTGAACTCACTCCGCTCCGCAGCTCCGTTACCATGGTAATAATCAGTCCATTTATACACAAAAAGCTATTAGCGGTCAGGATATGAGGATGCATGTAAACAAATCATCCTGCATTTATGTGTAATCTAAACAGGATGTGAATTAGTATCTGAATATTAAGATGTATTGCTTTCAAATTAATTTTCACCACAATCGTTTGGCCCGATGTGACGTATGTTGTTAAACGATGATAAACGATTGGATCATACTTATGTTTTCACACGCTGAAGTGCATCAGCAACACGCTGCAGTTAAATTATCAATCAGTCAGTATCATTTCTGCTTTTATTGTTCTTATTATGTCTCCTTGTTGTGGGGTAAAGCACTACAAAATAATCAAATCATGAGATGCGTCCTTAAAATCCTTGGCTGACTGATAATTTCTGGATTTCTGCAACTAATTAAATTTAAATTAGTCACAGAAAACCAAAGACAGATTAAAATCCATCAAGTTGTTTTACCAGGAGGATATCTCCAAATTGAGAGCTTATTAAAAACAAAAGCATGCTTGTGTGTATTTTGCTGTGCGAGACACACTTAGTCACTCATTTTTTTTTATAAAAAAAGAACAAAAAGGAGGCGAGATGTCTCTTAAATGGCCGAGTGTCTGATTTAAAATGATGATTTATTCAACTCAAGCCTTTTTAAACCCTCCGCAAGAGGATTTTACTGAAAATAAGTGAAGCTAACGGCTGCGTGGAAAGACTGAAGATCATTCTGAATTATCTAAAACAAGATGCATGTTCATTCAAGTACATTTCACATAATCAGCCACAACTTTCAAACACTGATTTCCTTAGATTTCTTTATGCTGCACTAAAATACCATCACCAGCTGTTATTTAAAAGCGTTGGAAAGAAAAAGGGCACCATGATCACGCATCACGTCTTCTTTTAGCTCTGGTTTGGTCTCCACCAAGTCTCTTCACTTGGTCAGATTATAAATGTGCAACAATGCAAAAACAAGGAGCTATAAATTTATCATTCTCCATGACTACAGTTCCATCATTGATAACAAAAACTATGACTTTGCACGTAGTTTCCCAAAAAGTCACACAAAAATAGTCACAATCAAATGTGAAAGCAACAATTGTACTTGTTTTTATTAGATTAGATAGCCTTCATGATCATTTATATGTAAATACCTCCTTCATTTTGAATAGTTTTGTGCATTACAAACTAGTAAATGTGTTTGTTAATTTTGCAGAAAATGAATGAAAACAACATTTTTGATAATATCTGATGAGTATTTTATTCATTCATTAAACAGAAATGTTACAGACAATCAGAATTAGCTGCTCTTGTTGGTTTTATACAAACACAAACTTAATTTCTTCCTGGACTTTTGGTTATAATCTGTACATTAATGAAAACACATCTGCTGCAGCTGCGCTCGTGTTGAATACAAACTCGGCGTTCAAAGCTCAGTCGTCACTTTGCTGCTCCGCCTGCAGGATCAGGACTCTGACGCTGAAGGTCGTCCGCCCGCCGCGCTCCTCCACCTGCACAGAAACACCTGACATTTTATCAGCTCGGCTACAAGTGGAGAATGTCAGAAATGTTTTCTTTCTCATGCTACTCTCTCCGGTCCACTCCTCATTTTCAGTCTGTGGGCGTACAGTGTTTGTGTTGCATCTACATTCCTGTGCGAGCGTGCGACCTCGGTGTCACTTCGTTTCTGACGAAGCAATCAGGTAAAAATGGGTCTGAAATGGCAGATTACTTCAGACAGAGCGGCGAGTGGAGAATGCGGGCGGACAGCAGGCAAATTGCCTCTTTCAGCACTTAAATAAAGGCGGGAGGTCAGAAGAGGTTGAGCGAGAGGCGTCTCACACACACATACATACACACACACACACACACACACACACACACAGATCACCCCGCCTCCTTTCCGCAGGTCTCTCCATCCAATTCAATTAAAATTTATTGCCGTGATGTTGTGATGAAACATAATTTGAGCTCAGTGTCAGACTTCATTCACATTCAGTTTTTAATCTGTTGTGCAGCAAAAGAATAAATATAGAATAAATGTGTTTGATTTTTGATGGACGCAGTTTTTCCAACAAGCTTCTCACTGCTGGAAACACAAAGGGTATATTATGGATGTTTGTGCACAACAGGTGACGATAAAAGATAATATTCGCATCCTTGAACTCTTAAATGTGTAACAGGTGTGCTGGCGGACAGCAGAAATTAAATAAAAGCAATTTTCTGACATGCTGTTTCACCTTTTGGTTTATTTAATCTTAAATTCATCACCTGCTGCTGTGTGTGAAAGAAACCAGCAGTAAGACAGACGGTGCGCATGTGTTTTTTTCATCTTGTTTTCTGGGGTTTTTAAAGACTGTCACCGACTTATCTTTGTGCTTTGACGTCAGTGTCATTATTTTTAGGCGCTAAAGGTCAGAGGATTTCTCCTTGAGATCAGCTCGGCGCATACTGTACATGTTATCTCCTCCTCCGCTGCAGCTCCATTCATCAGAACAACCTCTGTCAAAGACAATACAGCAGTAATCTGCCCTCCCACCACCTCCTCAGATACAGCAGGAGTGTATTACCCAGCTAACCCCCCCCCCCCCCTCGTCGACACATCGCTGCTGTTCGCCGCTCGGCCCGGGTTGGCGCCGTTCACGGAGCCTGGCTGGCTGAGGCGTCGTTTGACATCTATTACAGTTAAGGACCATCCTGGCATGTGTTCTCGCTCGCACACACTCCGACACACACACACTGTCACACTTCTCAGAAGGCCAGGAGAGCTAATGACTGAGATAGGTGGGCTTTAAAAAAGAGAAAAGGGAAGGTGCCAGGAGATGATTCATCTGAGCCGCTCTCCGTCAGCGATGACTGACGGCTGATTTATGATTCAGCGCCGAGCTGTGAGAGCTTAGAGTCATTTCCCCCCATTTCTTATTTTAATTCCTTACCGCAGGTGATGGCGGGAGGGATGGGAGCCAATTATCTTAAGTGTCTTTCTGCTCTCTGTCAGCTGCTGACAGTCGCCACTGAAACTCTACAGCCGGCCTGCAAACGGGTGACTGCCGCCGCCTCCTCCATTATAATCAGCGCTCAGGTTTTACATTTGCCAACTTCTGTCACATAAAAAACATCTGAGTGCGAATTCTTGTGCTGCTGTTTGACCAGGAAACTGTCGTGTTGCTGTTGTCGTTTGAATAAGATCACCTCAGTCAAATCGTTCATCCTGTCAGTCAGTGTGTGTTTTATAAAAGCATCCATCTTAAGGAGGAAATGTCAAGTGGGACAAGAGAGAAGAAAACAAAGAGAAATCACGTCATTTACAATCATAAGTCTAATTTACAGGTTGTCAATCAACATAACATCAACACTTATTTCAATGGATGTATGTCATTTTTTTATCTCTTTATAAACGAGTGTCAGCTGATAAAAACGGAGAAAACCTGAGGAGATCTCCACCTGCATGGGTTTGAATTTACCGGCTTTAAAGATAAATGGAGGATAAAACATGCAAATTTTAATCAGTAAAAATATCTCTGAGGGTTTTGTGTCATTTACGCTCTCATTGCACATCATTTCATTCAGTAAATATAAATCTCAGAGCTAGCTAACGATAGTAAATGTTTATTATCTGTCCAAATGAATTTATGTTCTAGTGTCCAAAACTAAAACTAGAACATAAATTAAAGATCAAGTTAAATTTTCTCTCTTCATCACATCCTCTCTGCTGCCTGTACAGACACAGATTATCTCACTGAAGTTGTCTTTTTGTCCATCTTCTGACTTAAAGTGCAGTTTTTACCATCATTTTAGCTCTGCTTTGGTCTCCTCCGGCCTGCACATGTTGGAAAAGGCTGATGAAAACAAACAAAAAAAACTAAAATAATCTCTTTAGCTGCAAACGTTGGCTGGAATAATCACATAAATAAACCGGTTTGTCACTACTGCATTAGTCTTATTCCACTGATAACACTGAATATTCATTTTATTAACATAAAGTGTGTCCCAGCTCACAGTTTTACACAAACTTTATAATTATAACACTAAAATTTAGGGATCTGTGTTTGAAATACAAACTTTAAGACCTGAAAAGACTTCTTTAAACTTCATATTTGAGGACTTACAAATGGTTAAAATAACTATTTCACAGAATACATCCACCGTGAGACGTCGCAGAGTGGAGGCGACACATCGCTCCATCTTTAACCAGAGGCCGCCCTGTCACTCCCCCCCTCCATCCAATATACTCCAATCAATTCACCCTCCACTGCAATTCAATGTGACAGTAAGACAAATCGGACTTCCAATGTAAAATAATTGAAACAGACGCTTATTTGAGTGTGTGTGGGGAGGCCTGAGAGAGCGGCGTATTCTGCATCAGCTTAATGCAGTGCGTCTGTCCGTGTCAGAGATGGATTGTGGTGTCAGAGTTACAGATAAGCCTCTGTTTAGTTAGCCCCATCGGGAGGAATGAACATTGTAGTCATATTAAAGATAACAAGTGTTTTTATCCACGTCACTGCCGCACACACACGGGGATGGGGGGGGATAAGATGCTCGTGAATTGTAATTGCCATCCGCCAGAGGACACATAATTGAAAAATTGGAACAGAGCAAAAAGTCAGCCGTGTCTGCATTGTAAACAAAGATTGGACCAAATCCTCCGCGGTCGTGGGCGGCCGACATCACAAGCTCCGAAAAGAAGAAAAAAAAACGCACACAGAAGAGGCTCGGCTCTCCTCCTCAACTGAAATCCACTTTAACAAAACAAAAATTAAAAAAAAATAAAATAAAAAAAAAGGTCTTTGGGTAGCAGGGGATTAAACCGCGCTCACACACAAACACACACATTCACCCAGCGAGCCGCGGTCTTTGGTGCCAAACACGGCCGCGTTCCAGAGAAGAAGAAGTGGTGCTTGAAAAGAAAAAAAAAAAAAGGTTTGTGGGGGGAAATAAAGAAGGTGAATTTGGATTGATGTGAATCACGCTCGCCGCTCTGGCCTGGAGCTCGTCCAGCCGGGGATGAATCGCCTACCTGTGTCAGAGGGATGTGTGAGAGCGGCATCCAACAACAACAACAGCCCCCCCTCTTCACCCAGCCTCCCACCTACATACACCACCTCCATACACCAACCACCATTACCCGCCGCCCACGCCTGCCTGCCGCCGGGCATGTTATAGTGCGGATTAGATCGTATAATCAAAGGCTTTCCACCTTCAGACTGGCACAACCTGCGGGTCTCCCTCTTCCTCGCCACTCGCTGCAAAACCGCAGACAAAACTGTGAGTCAGGAAGGACGCTGGGAAGAATAAACGGTGAGGGACGGGGGCAGCTAAGCCCACACAGACGGCTCGGTCGCGGTCAGAGGTCAGCTGAGGTCGGTGGCACCCGCCCGCTAATCCAGCTGAGGATGAGGAGCGGGCGGCTAAACGGGCAGGCGGCGAGGTTAAAGCGCGTTTCTGCACGTCTGCAGAGTCTCGAGACGCGACCGGCGTCGAAATGTTGCTCCGGTGTCAAAAGCTGAGAGCAGGAGAGACGAACGGGCGTCTCTGACAGCGCCCCCTGCTGTCAGGAGGGTGTTTATCTAGAGTCAGACACGGAAATCAGCCTCGAAAAGCCTCAAAGAGACGAACAATTTCCACTGTTTCGCTTTGTAGCAAACATTTTAAAGCTATGGAAATGCATTTATGCATCTATTTTTGAGTTTTTTCTCTCCACCCTGAAACGATGAAGGCGATTTGTGCTTTAAAAAATGACGTCCGTGTTACTTCAGTGAAAACAAAATAAATCAATATATCAATAAAGTATCATTTGTACTTTGGGAACATTTTCTTTACAATGAAAAAATTACTTTCATTGGAAACAAATATATTTCATGTTGGAAACATAACAGTGATTATATAGAACATGACATAAAACATGTACATGTGTATTTATTTGCTTTTATTGTGCTGCAGAACTCCGGTAACATGCACCTTCAATAAATCCTTCATCACGAGATAAAAAAGACTCAACACTTCTGCATTTGTAATTGCTTAAGTGGTCGAATGCTCTGCTGCTCACGGTGGGAAAACAACAGAAAATAACACACAGCATGAGACTGAAATTAACTGTACCATACTGAAGATGAACTATAGTAATTTACTTTACGTAACACTAATCCTGATGAAAACGGTAACCGAAGCAAATGTTCAGTCCTTTAAACCCACTGCTGCTCTCTGAGGGTAAAAATACACCTCCGTCTGTGGGAAGGGTGTGAATGGATCAAAATCTATTAATAAATACGGACTAATACAGGTATTTACTTTCTGCACGTCGAGGTGTCAGCTGTCTTTAACACACAGGAGGAGGTTGGACACTTTCACATATGTTGCTTGTTATTTTTTCTATCTTTACCTCTGTTTGCAATCCT